>JANPWX010018520.1:34353-125310 GCA_024734555.1 Trochalopteron elliotii | reverse complement strand
AACATCCTCAAGCGCGGCGTTCTGGGGGGAAAAGGAAAACTGCCCCCCATTCCGGCTCGGAACCCATCTCAGCCTCTGAGAGGTGCGCGTCTTCTCCTCCCCCCTCAGCATCCGAGCTGGAAAACTCTCCAGGACAGACACAGACACTCATGGGAGCTACCGAGCTCCCATAACTTCCCATAACATCATAACACTGTTTCCAGAGCTCCGGTAACTCCACCAGAGCTGCATCGCAACCCGCAGACAAAGCCTGGACGAGGAAGACGCCAAACTGGCCCCAGGCATTCCGTGAAATGGCTTTCGTGGCGTCAGGGAAAAAACCGTAGTGTTTTCCACAAAAATACAAACGCCTAAAATCGTCGCCAGAAACGGATGCCTTTTCCGCTCCAGCATGCTTTTGCCAGAGGTCCAAGACCAAAGCGTCAACTCCGGACGAGGGGTACACCATTTTTGCAAAAGACTAGTCACCAACAAGCCCTGTTACCTTAAAAGCTGACTCCACACACTGCAATTCTCACGAGCGGTCACCAGATGTCACTGTTAGTGACACGAAAAAACCACACACCGTCAGGTTGAAGTGAGGAAAAGAAAGAAGGGCAGTTTATTATGATTTGGGGTTTAAATAGGATATGGAATTTGAGCAAGGATTGGGGGACAGGAGGAACAACTCTCTGACCCCAGTGGTCAATTCAGAAGTCCATCACAGAGAGGAATGAAAACAATCTACTTTGTTTATGGTATGTGCATGAAAGGTATGTAAACAAGATCATCAGAAGGCTGAAAATCAGGGCGACACTGATAGGTCCCCGTCTTTTCAAAAACAAAGTGCAAGGTCCTGGCTGGGCAATATTCCATTAACCAAAAAACCAAACTGTGTTAACCTATGACAGACCAACATCAGAGATTCACTAGGTTCCCATCTGTTTTTTTTTCCGAGCTGCTGTGTAAACCTTTTGGATTTTTCTTCCCTGAGGCAGAAGCTGGCTCAATTTTGTTTCTCCCTGCCACGTGGTCGGCCATTGTTTTTTTCTTTCCCTGGCAGTTTGGGTTTTTTTTGGTCCTGTGTGGATGTGGGGGGGGGACAAGGTCTGGCAGTTCAATATCTAGCATTTATTCACCATTTTTTCCCATGCCGTGTTGGCACTCTGTCAATAAATGGTTGGGGTTTTTTGCTTTCATCCACTAGTGTTAATCTCTTGTTGGCAGAAAGGGATTGTTGGAACCTGATGCCCAAAAGATAGGCTGGAAATAAAACCCCATAGACCAGCATCTATAGAGAAGGTATTTGTTTATTGCAGTGCTGGTGGTAAGGGGGATATCTCCTCCTAACTCATCCACCTTTGTCAAGTGCTATGGTATATTTATACAGTAAGTATTGCTTAGTGTTACTATTGTTATAGATATATATATTATAAAGTTGGCTTTTCACAAGGTGTGTGTGTTATATGAATAATAACATTGTATTAAGAATATAAGGTTTTTTCTGCTATTAGTAAAGAAAACTAGGCATAGTGGTAGTAGTTGATATCGTATGCTTAAACTGTCTGTTTGGTCGGGATAACATCCAGTGAACACGTAGAGAAGACCCTGCTATTGATACACCAACTATCAGCATCTACCACCTGAAGAAAGTCTGGACCAAGGCCCAACCTGGAGGTGATAATGAAGACACAGCCAAGAAACACGCATGCTCTACAAAGGTGGACCCAAGGAGGGACCATGCAAAACAGTTCCAGGAGTATGGAAAATAGTTTTTAGAAAAAAATGAATATTCAACAGACTGATGCAATAGAAAGGGTATTTAAAGAATGTCTCTGATGCAGCAAGATGTGGACTTGGCCAAATGCCAAGTCACCCGGCCGGGCTGTACTTTGCTTTTTTTCTATCTCCTAATTGTCTTACTTTCTATTAAACGTATCTCTTAAAATCTACATAGAAAGTGAACCTCATTTTTCACACTGTGTTGCTATAACATCATCATATATGAGCCGGGACTAATTTACATAGTATGATCTCATGGTTATTAGATAGTTCTTTTGCATTGCACTTGCACCTCCCCAATTCAGGGGTCGTTGGGGGTCTCTGATGAAGGCTTCCAAGGTCTTCTTCACATCTGAACTTTTCAGCTTTGTCTTTGGAGCATGTGCAGTTAAGGTGTTCCTGGGTCTGTCTGGTCTTAACCAGCCTCAATTCTTTATTTTGTGGCTGACTGGCTTTGCATTTGCCAATTTGTCATTAGTACTATACTTATCTATTTCTGAAACTATCCACCTGGTGAGTTTTTTTCTTTTTTCTGTCTATTCAGCATTAAGCAACAAGTTAACAATATACTAGCCATTACATTGTAACGGAAGTTATTTATATCAGGTTATATAGGTATAAAAAGTTATGATTCAGGTTACATAGGTATAAAAAGCTATGATTCAGGTTATATTGATATCAGGTTATATAGATAGATTAGATTATATTGATATTTTACAACTCAAGCTATATAAGCACCTTGTAAATTTGACCTAAGTTATATAGGCATCAAACCCTATTTTTTAGAGGAAACACTCATTCCAGAGCATTTTCTCCTAAACTTGTCTCTAAACTGAGACAGGATTGATGCTGCTATAGTTGAAATCTGTGTTCTCTGATCATGGACTTCATCTCAGGATATTCTTGTGCAATACTCTACAGTGCAACCCATAAGTGTGGCCTGGGCAACAAAATTAGATTTGTAGCAATTCCATTTGTTGGGGATTTTTTTGCTTGTTTTAAAGTATATTTAAATACTTTGGGGTTTTTTGGGGGGTTGGTTTTTGTCAACTGTAAATTCAGGCAGCTGAAAACTACTTCACCCTTCAAGGCAACGAGGAGTTTTACCATAGATCAAAGCTTTTGGTAAGTCTTAGAGCAATTCATGCCTGTGTCCTGACAGAAAGACTTACTGAAGTGTCTTTGCATTAGCTCTGCATAGCAGCTGTCAAAAGAAAAATCCACTTTGGTCTGTCTTATGATTCAGGAAAACAGTAACTGTTAACTGTAGCATCATGCAGGGATGAAGGCCCCCTTCCATGTATTCACTACCATAAATAAATTTTTTTCCTGTGTAGTATATCTCTTTCTATCAGACCACAGTAAGTGGAGGAGGCAAATTAGCAAAAACTCCTCTAAGATATAACTTCATTTTATACATGTCCAATGTCAATACTTTAAAAGTCATTGGAAAAAACATGTACAGAAACATACTTGAATTTGCAGGCATGCTGAGAGATTGTCTTGGAAAAACGAATTGCTCATTTATTTTATATTTTAATTATTCTAATACTGCTTCACTGCATATAGAACCAATTTATGAGTGAATATAAGTAGTTACAGCAATATGCACAGACCAACACAGAAGGAACAAGTGTTAGAGATTTGTCACGTATCTTAAATGTTTTTGTTTTAGAGGACAGAAATCAAGATAAGTTTGTCTGAGTCCTATTCAAGTAATTCCAGCCCATCAAAGAAATGAGCTAGAGGAATTCAAGTGCTGTATTAGTTTTTTAAATATCCATTCTCACTGATTCATTAACCGTGTAGATATGATCTTTAGAGACAGTTCTATTGCAAAGCCTGTCTCTTAACATTCCTCCTCTGCCCAGTTGATGCAATTTCAGCTCACATGTGCTACCTGACAGAAAATGTCATTTACAAGGCTTAGTAAAAAGTTGCTGAAATCTAACTGCCTCTGTCCTTCCTGTCCTCTTTGATACCCCTATGAACCACATTCTGCGTGTGGCTTGGCTTGCATGGATGAATAGTAGGGAAGGAACTGTTTCTTATGTAGAATGTCTCAATCTTCAGAGGCTTTTTAGAAAGTAAGATTTTTCTAGAAAGCTGCTCCCTTCTATTTCATTGGGTTTTTTTTCTTTTAGCTGTGATGGAAGACATTCTTAAATGTTCAGAAAGATGTGTGGTGTTTCTTTTAAGATCTGTTGTAAAACTTGTCAGGATAGTCCTCTGGGGAGCTTGGTCCTATATGACAAATTTGTACAGAATAGTTAGTTTCAGAATTAAATATTCATTCTGAAATCAGAGGCCTTTTGAAAAGTGTAACTCAGATGTGTTTACAAAATCTAACCCTTTCCAAAGTGGAAAAGAACTTTAATAGAAGTAAATTCTCATTTGTAGTTCATTTAATAGCTTAATTTATTAAACACAGTATGTAAAATCTACACTGTTGTTTCACTTTTAATGCTTACACACAGGAGGATTTTTAACCACAAAGCAACAAGAGCTTCCCACACCCTACCTTTCTATAAGAGATACAAATATTAAATGCTACAAGAATTCCTGGCTCATTAAACTCTCTTTTCCTTGCCTTCCCTTTATTTCCCTCCAGGCCTGGCACAAACAAAACAGGCTTGAATTACAAAAGTAATTTTTAAACAGTTCCAAGGGAAAGTCTGCTGATATGAACTCCTGGAAATGGGGAGAACTCCTAGAGAGGTCTACAATTCTTCATTTGACAAGAAGTTCTTACACAAAAGGTTAATTTTTTTTGGATAGTGACTTGCAAAAATAATTTCAGTGCCACCAGCTAAAAAATGCTGATACCTATGGTGCCATTTGTGAGTTTCAGGTACTGTCCTGGTTTAGGACAAATTAGGGGAAGGTCTCCAGAAGGAGCCCCCCAGAAAAAAAACCTCCACCACCCCTTCCCCCCCCAGCTCTGGGTTTGAGAAGGAATTCCTCGAAGGAGAAGTGGAAAAAACCTATTTATTGACAAATAAACAAAAACACTCCCCAACACAAGGGAAAAGAAAGATACTCAAGCAGTTGCTGTGAGGGGAGGGCACAGAGCTTCTTTCTCAGGTGTCGAGGACCCCCAGATATTCCCAGGTCAGGTCCGGAGCCGGTCCAATGATCTTCGGGGGGGGGGGGGGAAGGAAAAAAAGGGAGAGAAAAAAGAAAAAAAAACGAAAGCAGCGAAAACCAGCAAAGGAAAAAAAACAAAAGCAAAAGCAAAAAACAAAGCCAGCAGCAAAGCAAAGCAAAGCTAGCAGCAAAAGCCAAGCTAGCAGCAAAAGCAAAGCTAGCAGCAAAAGCTGCAAGAACAAGTAGCCTCACCGTGGCAAAACCCCCCGCCGGGGGGGGGCAGCGGTTAGACATAACAGTGCAGTACATAGAGATAAAGCTGCACGATTGGGATAGGAGGCGCCATCAACCCAGGACATTCCACCCCTTATCCCATATCGTGAGCATACAATAAAAAACTTGCATCTCACTTACTCAAACCTTCAACACTTACACATTTCCTTCTATCTTACTTGCTTAGACCTTTGACACTTACACGTTTCCTTCTGTTCCATGTAGTAACATTCAGCCAACAATGACATTTACATAGGAGTCTCACCCCACCTTCAGATCTCCCTGAGGTACACAGCGTGTTATTCCATCTTTCTGCATTATCCACCATGTATACCCTGGTCCTTGAGCAAAAACAATCCCACGGATGGGTTTGCCTGTACTCGAGGCAGGGTTAATCCATACTGTCTTTCCCAACAAACCTCTGACATGGGCCACTGGGGCTTTATCTCCATCTACGATATTAAGGAACTCAGACTGAGCAGGACCCGCTCGGTTGGTGGAACCTCGGGTGTTAACTAACCAGGTGGCCTTTGCCAAATGCTGCTCCCAGTTTTTGAAAGATCCCCCACCCAATGCTTTCAACTGGGTTTTTAACAGTGCATTGTGCCTCTCCACTTTCCCAGCAGCTGGTGCGTGGTAGGGAATATGGTACACCCACTCTATGCCATGTTCCCTAGCCCATGTGCTGATAAGGCTGTTCTTGAAATGAGTCCCGTTGTCTGACTCAATCCTCTCAGGGGTACCATGTCTCCACAGGACTTGCTTCTCAAGGCCCAGAATGGTGTTACGGGCCGTAGCATGAGAAACAGGGTAGGTCTCCAGCCACCCCGTGGTGGCTTCCACCATTGTGAGCACGTAGCGCTTACCTTGACGTGTCTGGGGTAATGTGATATAATCAATCTGCCAGGCCTCCCCATACTTGTATTTGGACCACCGTCCACCATACCATAGGGGCTTCACCTGCTTGGCCTGTTTGATGGCAGCACACGTCTCACAATCGTGGATAACCTGAGAAATACTGTCCAAGGTTAGATCCACCCCTCGGTCTCGTGCCCACTTATAGGTGGCATCTCTGCCCTGATGACCTGAGGCATCGTGGGCCCATCGGGCTAGGAACAGCTCTCCCTTGTGTTCCCAATCTAAGTCTATCTTTGACACCTCTATCTTTGCAGCCCGATCTACCTGCTCGTTGTTTTGATGCTCCTCATTAGCTCTACTCTTGGGATATGAGCATCTACGTGGCGGACTTTCACAGGTAGTCTCCCCACCCTGGTAGCAATGTCTCTCCACTCTTCAGCAGCCCAAATTGGTTTTCCTCTACGCTGCCAATTAGCCTTTTTCCACCTCTCTAGCCATCCCCACAGAGCATTGGCTACCATCCATGAATCAGTATAGAGGTAGAGTTTTGGCCACTTCTCTCTCTCAGCAATGTCCAGGGCCAATTGAACGGCTTTGAGTTCTGCAAGTTGGCTCGATCCACCATCTCCTTCAGTGGCCTCAGCTACTTGTCGTGTGGGGCTCCACACAGCTGCTTTCCACTTCCGGTTCGTCCCTACAATGCGGAAGGAACCGTCAGTGAAAAGAGCATAATGTGTCTCCTCTGCTGGCAGTTGATTATATGGTGGAGCTTCTTCAGCCCGTGTCACTTGTTCTGGTTCTTCATCTGTGAGACCAAAACTTTCACCTTCCGGCCAATTTGTAATTATTTCCAAAATCCCAGGACGATTCAATTTACCCATACGGGTGCGCTGTGTAATTAGAGCAATCCACTTGCTCCATGTGGCATCGGTGGCATGGTGGGTGGTGGGGACCTTTCCTTTGAACATCCACCCCAGCACTGGTAGTCGAGGTGCCAGGAGGAGTTGTGCTTCTGTGCCAATCACCTCCGAGGCAGCTTGGATTCCCTCATAGGCTGCTAAAATTTCCTTCTCAGTTGGAGTGTAACTGGCCTCGGCCCCTCTGTAGCTTCGACTCCAAAATCCTAGTGGGCGGCCTCGAGTCTCCCCAGGCACTTTCTGCCAAAGGCTCCAGGACAGACCATGGCTCCCGGCTGCAGAGTAGAGCACGTTCTTCACATCTGGTCCTGTCCTGACTGGGCCAAGGGCCATTGCATGAGCGATCTCCTGCTTGATCTGGGCAAAGGCTTGCTGCTGTTCGGGGCCCCAGTGGAAATCGTTCTTCTTACGGGTAACCAGGTAGAGAGGGCTCACGATCTGACTATACTCAGGGATATGCATTCTCCAAAAGCCTATGGCGCCTAGGAAGGCTTGTGTCTCCTTCTTGCTGGTTGGTGGAGACATTGCTGTAATCTTGTTGATGACGACAGTAGGAATCTGACGCCGTCCATCTTCCCACTTTACTCCCAAGAACTGGATCTCACGGGCTGGTCCCTTAACTTTACTCTTCTTGATAGCGAAACTGGCTTCCAGGAGGATCTGGATGATTTCCTTTCCTTTCTCAAACACTTCTGCTGCTGTGTTCCCCCACACAATGATATCATCAATATACTGTAGGTGTTCTGGAGCCTCACCCTTTTCCAGTGCAGCCTGGATCAGTCCATGGCAGATGGTGGGACTGTGCTTCCCCCCCTGGGGCAGTCGGTTCCAGGTGTATTGCACTCCCCTCCATGTGAAGGCAAACTGAGGCCTGCACTCTGCTGCCAGAGGAATGGAGAAAAATGCATTGGCAATGTCAATAGTGGCATACCACCTTGCTGCCTTGGATTCCAGCTCGTACTGGAGCTCCAACATGTCTGGCACAGCAGCGCTCAGCGGTGGAGTCACTTCATTCAATGCACGATAGTCCACAGTCAGTCTCCATTCTCCTTCAGATTTTCGCACAGGCCAGATGGGGCTGTTGAAGGGTGAGTGGGTTTTGCTGACCACCCCTTGACTCTCCAGCTCACGGATCATCTTATGAATGGGGATCACGGCATCTCGAGTTGTTCTATACTGTCGGCGGTGCACTATTGAGGTGGCACTTGGTACCTGTTGCTCTTCCCCCTTCAGAAGTCCTACTGTTGACGGATTCTCAGACAGTCCAGGCAAGGTGTTCAATTGCTGGATGCCCTCTGTCACTACAGCTGCTATCCCAAATGCCCATTTGAGTCCCTTAGGGTCTTTGAAATACCCACTCCGAAGATAGTCTATGCCCAAAATGCATGGGGCCTTTGGGCCAGTTGCAATAAGGTGTTTCTTCCACTCATTTCCAGTCAGGCTCACCTCTGCCTCCACCAACGTATAGTCCTGTGATCCCCCTGTCACACCAGCAATAGATACAGATTCTGCCCCTACATGTGTTGACGGAATTAATGTGCACTGTGCACCAGTATCGACCAAGGCCTCATATTCTTGTGGTTCAGACGTGCCAGGCCAACGAATCCACACATTCCAAAAAACACGATTTTCCCTAGCCTCTACCTGGCTAGAGGCAGGGCCCCTCTAGGCCTGGTTTTCCTTCTTTCCTTGGGCATATGTCCTAGAGGTTCCTTCAAGGGGATCGGACATGTCATCATCATCATATCTGGCAGTTCGCCTACGGGCAATTGGAGCTGCTTCCCTTTTGGTGGAACCTCCTCTCTGGGTCTTGCCTTCCTTCAGTTCATGTACCCGTTGTGCCAGAGCAGCAGTGGGTTTTCCATCCCATCTCCTCATGTTTTCTCCAGACTCACGCAGGAAGAACCACAACTCAGCTCGTGGGGTGTACCTTCTCTCCCTATCTGGGGAACGTCTGCATTGGGTCCCAGAACCTCTGATCTGTACTGCTGAAATTTGGAAGAGGTCCTCTCTAATCTCCTCCCTGAGTTTCTTGTGATTCTCCTCTATCTTATCTTCTAGTTTCTGTAGACGTGTTTCCACAGCTGCAATTCTGGCATGTGTTGGGCCATGCACGGCATCTGCATATGCTCGAAGCTTCTTTGCCATATCGAGCACAGTCTCATATGTCTCATCCCGCTTCCATTATTGCTAGAGCAGAAGTGTATTCAGGTGGCCCAAGTCGCACAAGTTTCCTCCACATTACAGGTGTACATGGTACCAAGTCTGGATTCCTAGTTGTTATGTCATCTGAAAAAATGAGCTCTGCTACCGCCATCTCTCTCAGACGTTGGATCCCCTGTTCTATGGTCTTCCACTGTGTCTGCTGCAAATAGAGGTCATCTGCACACAGGTATCTTTGTGCTACACCTTCCAGGATCCGTTCCCAGAGACTGTGAGGGCTAGCCTCCCTCATCATGCTTTGGTCAATGACAGGATCATGTGACAGAGATCCCAAATGCCTCGCTTCAGTGCCATCCAGAATGGTAGCCTCCCCTGCAGCATCCCAAAGGCGGACTAACCAACTAATTATAGATTCATCAGGTTGTCGCCTGTAGTCCTTTCTTAGGCCTCAAAGGTCCTTTAGGGAAAAGGAATCAATATTGGCTCCAGAATCTGTACCCCTCGATGTGGCTTCTGATTTTGGTGAAGGTCCTTCTCCTGGATCATCATCATCATCCTCCACCTTGCGATCGGTCTTGCTTTTACACTTCCCGCCTCTTGTATTAGCAGCAACAGCCATTGGTTGAGGCCTACTGTCTAGTTCAGCTACTGGCCTGGAGCCTGGGATATTAGCTGCAGCCTGAGTGACTGGAATAGTAACTAATTTATCTCCCTGCTCCCTTTCTTCTATCTGCTGCCCTGCAGTATCTAGCAGAGTACGATAAACATATGCCAGGGCCCAGCTCACTACAATAATCCTTTTCTCTTTAGTATTACCATGGCACTTCTCTTTCAGGTACTTTGCCACCTCAGCTGGGTTCTGAATTTGTTCCGATGGGAAGTCCCAGACTATAGGATCAGAGAATTCCTTTAAAATTTGGCCCATATCCTCCCATTTCCCACTCCACTCAAGATTTCTCCTGCTTGGCTTTACTCCTAAATCAGAAGTCTCATTAGCCCCTTTGGAAATCTCGGCTTTCATTTTATATAAACTGCAGACAGTATAGAAAAAGCTTACTAAATTAAATGCCAGAAAGATGGTCTCTTTAACACTCAGGGGAAACTGAACATTTTCTAATAGAGATGTAAGCAATCCAAAGGAGAAGAAGGAGAACAGAGGCTGGAAAACCCCTTCCCCTGCTTCTCCCCCAACAAACTGAGTAAACAACCATAACAATGAACCGAACACTTCTGGAATGGATTCCAGCATTTTTGTAACCCTCCTGTAAATCATTACAAACAAGCCCAGCCCAATGAGTATTCTGGTTAGTATCCCATGGCTAAAAGAAGTTCTTATTAGGGACAATGCCAGAGCTATTTCTGGGTAAGGAAGTAACCCTAGGTACCACAGAGGTATTAAAACTTCAAAAAACCCTAGGGACCAGAAATACCGGCAGGCTTCCACCCCAAATGACATTATGAATCCGGAAAAAACCATACCAATACACCCACACAGCAATTAGAACCACCAATATTATTATTAAAGTTTTTTCCACTTTCTCTGGCCCTTTCCTGGCCAATGCACCAAAAGTATACTGTCCTGGTTTAGGACAAATTAGGGGAAGGTCTCCAGAAGGAGCCCTCCAGAAAACAAACCTCCACCACCCCTTCTTCCCCCCAGCTCTGGGTTTGAGAAGGAATTCCTCGAAGGAGAAGTGGAAAAAACCTATTTATTGACAAATAAACAAAAACACTCCCCAACACAAGGGAAAAGAAAGATACTCAAGCAGTTGCTGTGAGGGGAGGGCGCAGAGCTTCTTTCTCAGGTGTCGAGGACCCCCAGATATTCCCAGGTCAGGTCTGGAGCCGGTCCAATGATCTTCGGGGGGGGGGGGGAAGGAAAAAAAGGGAGATAAAAAAGAAAAAAAAACAAAAGCAGCGAAAACCAGCAAAGGAAAAAAAACAAAAGCAAAAGCAAAAAACAAAGCCAGCAGCAAAGTAAAGCCAGCAGCAAAGTAAAGCCAGCAGCAAAGCAAAGCAAAGCTAGCAGCAAAAGCCAAGCTAGCAGCAAAAGCCAAGCTAGCAGCAAAAGCTGCAAGAACAAGTAGCCCCACCGCGGCAAAACCCCCCCCCGGGGAGGGGGGCAGCTGTTAGGCATAACAGTGTAGTACATAGAGATAAAGCTGCACGATTGGGATAGGAGGCACCGTCAACCCAGGGCAGGTACTTATTTGATTTCTATTAGTACTAGGTAGAGGTATTGTGCAAATCCTCAAATGATGCAATTTCACCTCACTTTTCAGCTGCTGTCAATGTACAAAGGGAAAAATAGTCATTAGCTACATTTTTAAAAAAGAATCAGATCTACTTAAACTCTGCAAACTACAGTTAATGTACATGTAAGCTAGTCATGCATCATAAGCCAAATTTTAACAATATGTGAAAGGCCAATATGTATTTCTTTAGCTGAATCCCTGAATTTTGACAGTTAGCCTATCCATATGCAGAGGTCAGATGGTATCTTTATTCTGACAGCATTATCACACCATACCACACACTGTATATCTATCTGTGTTACTCTATGACTCTCCTCAGGACATAAACATTACCCTTTGTTGTACATCAACCAATATATTTTTGTTTTGTTTTCACTTTTATTTTGTGTTTTCTTTTTTAATTACAAAGAAAATGTTATAACTATATAACTATTCTTCATGGTATTCAAATAAACCTAAATTTCAGATTTTTTACAAGCAGGATGGAATGTCCAGCTGTATGTTCACTCTAACAGCTCTTGCAGTTCCTGTTTGAAGGATATGGCACATGCTTTGAAATGCACTAGCCACCAAAAAAAAGACACAAAACACATTAAAAATATACACACACTAAAAGCAATTTATATTGACAAGTATGAATGTTGTTTATTAAGTCTGTGCTTCAGAAAGAGGATGTTTAGGGTTAAGTAGCCTTCATCAAGGCACAGGATGGGAAGAAGTAAGCACAGCTGTCTGTAGAAGATGTTATGTAAAACCACTAGCAAAGTACACATCCAGCAAACACAATTTGAAACTGCACATCTGGTCTCTATAACAAAACTGAACATAGTTAAAAGGAAATACTGTGACTTTTCAATTGTCACAGTTCTATTTCATTATTAAAAACATGGCAAATATTTTCAAACATAAAATTTACAATTTGAATAAATTAAACATTTTAAACAAAGTGCTTCACAGATCTGAACCCTGCATGGTTGTACTGTCTGGTCTAGAAGCATTTTGTAGACATCATAGGAGCATTTCACACAAAACTGAAAATATAATTCAGATCAGTAATAAACAGGACATTTCTAACATTTTTACACTTTTCAAGTAGCTGAGTTCTTCCAACCACTGGGTTTATAACAAATTTGTTCTACAGCAGTACAGGTTCATAGATTCCTTTAGCAGCAGAGGCCTCCTTTCAAAGGGCACGTGGTCTTTTTGGGTTGATCTGTTTACTGGCCTGTTCCTCCTCTTGTAGAGCTGCTCGGAAAGATTTCACTTTATCTTTAATGAAAAAGAGAGAATGAGTACTAATATGCTTGTGCTCAACACAGGTCCTGAAAATAAGGCCTGATGCCCCACATACTGGCCCTAATGCAAAATGAACACTCCTCCACAAAAATAGCTGAAGATACAAACTACAAGAGGATTGAGATAGGCTTAAATTTAATATTTACCATACAAACAAATTGCTTAGCAACTTAGTCCCTTCTTAGATGCTACTCCTGTCTCTTCTTAGGAAGAAATTCTTCCCTGTGAGAGTGGTGAGATACTGGCACAGGTTGCCCAGAGAAGCTGTGGCTGCCCCATCCCTGGAAGTGTTCAAGGCCAGGTTGGATGGTGCTTGGAGCAACCTGGTCTAGTGGAAGATGTCCCTGCCCATGGCAGGGAGGGGAGAGATGATCTTTAAAGTCCCTTCCAACCTAAACCATTCTGTGATTCTATGATAACTTTTCTATGAATGTGAAAAGCATTTGTGATTAAATTTTGGAAGTAAACAGAAATGCATCAATCATTTTCATCATAGCTAGCACGAGAATAGGAGAAACCCTAGAAAAGAAGTATGTCATCCTTTCCTATTTATATTCCTCCTCCACTCCCGTTCCACAGTAATATGCCCAAGAATGGGAAGAAGGAAACAAAACTGACAGCATAAAAAAGTCAGTCCCAAAGTGACAGGACTAAAAGCTGAAATATTAAGTGACCATTATGTGCCATGAGCATAACAGAAAAGTTACTGGGAGAAAGAAGATTTAACAGTTCTTCCCTCCTGTAAAGCTATATATGTATTATGTTATTTGTAAAGATGCAAGGATCTTTTAGATATCCTTTATCTGCAGTATCTTGTTTCAAAAGCAGTATCTAATAAGTTATGGAAGAACAGGGAGTCACCTAAACTGTTTTTTTACAGCTGTTGTCTCAAATTGTCTTTCCCTGAGGAGGAAGCCATCATCCATAAGAAACAAAGGAATGTACATCAAATTCTTTGCTAAATATACTGGTACCAATACATGCATACAAAGCAAACAGGCCACATCTGATTTGCTTGATGTATTCTAACTTACACCAGATACTCAGACTGAATAAAATGTAAGATTTTATCTTAGAGTTTTCTAATACAGATAAACTCAAAAATAAACCAGTATAGCATGTCTGCTGGAATGCAGATACATAGAGAAACTAAAATGAAAAATTAATTTCCATGAGGTACCAAGCTGACATGCTGATTTAAAAAGACAAATTAAAGAGTCAATTTTGGTAACTAAAAATTATCTGCAGTTGGTTTTTCAACAAAGAGAGGATGACAAAATTTTGACAGAAAAGCTGCTAAGGAAAAAAGTAGGCTAAAAGCCGTGCTACTCAGAACTCAACGTTACTCTTAAGCACAGACTGAAAAACAACAGCAGGTTTTCTTTTTCTTTCATTTATTCTTTTGGAACAAAGGAAAAAAAAACAACCCAAAATTGCAGGATCAAGTTTATACTTCCTGGAGGTAAAGCAGACTCTTCCATTAAACTAGGATGGATTGAATACAGATGTGAACTTAAATAAATGTTCCTTTCTCAGAACATTACAGGACAGCATAAGGTGAAAAAAGACCCCAAAACATAACAACACTCTTTTTATCTCCTCATTATTACTGCAAGTGTCCATGGCATATGAAAATGCACACAAAAGTGATTAAAAGCAATCTACCTCTAAGTTCAGTCAGAATATCAATTTTTTGCTCTAGAATTGCTTCAAGTTGTGTAGCATAAGAATCCACATCATAGTCTACTTCTTCTGTCATCTCAAGAAGAGCTTTTTCATCTTCCAGCCATCTAATAGATTCCTAGGTAAAAGTTAAAAAAACCTCAACTAAATACATTAACAACGTTTCAATGCAAGTTTCAAGACAATTCATGAGCTGAATTATTCCTTTTCTCAAGATGACCACACTTTTACTGTCTAGTCACCTCACTATAATGTTTCAATCCTAAAATGAATCCTTATTCCTAATTTAGCAAAATTGTATATTTTCTACATAGTTTCTTAACTCCAATGGTCATAACAGCAACAGACAAACCCCAGCTACCCCAGTTCTCTTCAAATTCAGAACATTAGATGGTTGTAAAACTAAGAAATTAAGAACTTTATTTCATGGTTATGTACCCCTCGGTAGGTATCAAACTTTGAAGTCAGACTTCAATTTTAAGTATGGGCTGGTTGCCACTGACGATAATCATTATTGTGTCATTATTACAGTCAAGGAGCCAAAATAATTCTGTCCATACTCAAAACCAGTTTTGAGAGAAACTGTATAAAAGAAGAGCTAACTCTCCAGACAGATAAAAGTACTGTAAAAGATGGTTATAGCAGATCTTAGGCATCTTTGCACTCTGAATACTGCAAATAAAAAAAAAAAAGAAAAGAAAAAGAGTGGAAAAGAAAAGAAAAAAGTCTTGCAGCAAAGAAGAATGCAACCAGATGCTTAAAGGTTACAGAATCATGCAAAGCTGTGATTAGACGAACTGATCTCCTTGGAAATGCTTTGATTAAAAATAAAGTAAGCAGATGACAGTTCTATGCATGCTGAACCTGAAATACTAAAATTAAGTCTTTCCCTCTGTGCGCAGTAGTTCAAGTGATATTGAAAGCATAGTCCAAACCCTGTATGTTTTGTTGGCTTTCAGGACAGATGGAGCTCTCACATCGGGATAGGATTCATGTCATCTAATGTAAACTTGTATATCTAAGAAACAAAGGAAGATCAAGACATCTAGAGTACAATTAATTCAATTAATCTATTTTAGAGATTCTTGTTAGGATAGGATGTTTTGTATCCCAAAATCAACAGCTTCCAGGAAAAAGCTGACAGAAGACAACTTCTGCATGTTACAGCTTGTAGATTTTGTATTTGTGCAACCCATCTTCACCCATGGCATAAACTAACAAGTAATGCTGCAAATGAAAGTATCTGAGACTCAGGCACAATTCCTTCTAATGACTGCTGTGAGGAGCAGTAATCTCCAGCATAAGGCCAGATGGACACACAGAGGCAGTAACATCTTAACCTAATGCAGTTTGTCTCTCCAGAAGTTGCCAGCATTAGGACACAGCTATGGCATATGGCATGACTTTCATACTTCTGCATGCTTTACTTCAGGGCTAATGCACCAAAATAACTAAATATCTACATCTGTTGTAAAATGTGTTATGAAACATCATTACTATATTACATGAACACACATCAATATTCCATAAGTGTCCTGGGGTGACTTTATGACGCTTGTATCCCCAATTGTCTATTCTGTTTATGCTAGATATCAAGTTCTGCACCTTTAAAACTAGATCTGAGAGTGAAGGGGGGAGAAGGAGAAGCAGTGGAATGTCTGAGGCAGTTATATTTAAAAACATAGATATAAGAGCTTTCAGCTTTCCTTCTCACACACTGTGTTGCCTGCAGCACGGACTCGTGGGAGAGAGCTCTCCTTTGCTTTTAGTTAGTTTTTTTAGCTAGCTGAGGCAGAGAAGTTCCCCAGACTGTGGTTTTTATTTGTCTTAGAACTGATCAACCCCGCTCTGGACTAAAAAACCCAGAAAACACCGTGAACTCACACCTGTGGCCCATCGGGCCTGGGATGCAGCATTTTCCAGCACAGGAGGGACTGATAAGAGACTGAGCGAGCTGAACTACAACCCGTGAAAAGAACCTTCTGAATTTGCCATCTCTTCAGAACAGCAAGAGGTTTGTTTATTATTATTAATTTTTTATGCCTATGAATACTTTGCTTATTAAACAAACAATTTTTTCCACTTTTCTCCAAAGAAATCTTTTCCCAAACCAGTTGGGAGAAGGCCGCTTGAATTTTCTTTCTAAAGAGACTCCATTCAGAAGTTTCTTCCCAAATTTGCCCTAAACCAAGACACTAAGTTACAGACCTAAATTGAGGAGATGTGTTGTATTGGTTTGGCATGGCCTGGTTTTTGGTAGCAGGGGGACCACAAAGATGGTTCCTGTGAGAAGCTGCTGGAAGTTTCCACCGTGTCTGACAGAGCCAATCCTTGATGGCTCTGAAGATGGACATGCTGCTGGCCAAAACTGGGCCAATGAGAGAGGTTGGTAATGCCTTTGTGATGACATTTAAGAAGAAAATCAAAACAAAGTCAGAGGTTTTTGCTTCTAGTCAGAGAAGAGGAGGAGGTGAGAACATGTGAGGGAAAACAACATGGAGACACCAAGGTCAGTGGAGGAGGGGGAGGAGGTGCTCCAGGTGCCAGAGCTGTGATTTCTCTGCAGGCTGTGGTGATGACCATGGTGAAGCAGGTTGTCCCCCTGCAGCCCATGGGTCCACGGGGGATGCAGAGACCCACCTGCAGCCTGTGGGGGAGGTGCCCATGCCAGAGCAGGTGGATGCCTGGAGGAGGCTGTGATGCAGTGGGAGATCAGGTGGAGAGAGGGGCCCTGCTTCCAGGCTGGAGCAGCCTGTCCTTGGAGGACTGCATCCCATGGAAAGTGAGACTCACGTCGCAGAAGTTTTGGGAGGATTGTCTGCCCTTGGGAGGGTCTCACATTGCAGCAGGTGCAGTATGGCTGCTGCTTGTGAGAGTGGACCCATGCCAGAGAAGTTCACAGAGAACTGTCTCCTGTGGGAGGGATCCCACGTTCTCACAGGGGAAGGACTCCTCTCCCAGAGCAGTGGAAGAAAATCTCAGTGATGAACTGACCAAAACCCCCACGCCCTGTCTCCCTGCACTGTCAGTGGGAAGGAAGGAGGGGCTGGGGGGAGGTAATGGTGTTTTAAGGTCTATTTTACTTCTCATTATCCTTCTCTGATTCTGTTAGAAATAAATTTCACTTTGCAATTTAAGTTGAGCCTGGTTTGACCTTGAAATATTTCTCCTAGTCCTTATCTCACTGATGAAGTGTTCGATAAGTTTTTCCCCTCCTCTGCCCAGATGTGGCAGGGGAGAGTGAGCAGGCGACTCTCGTGGGTGCCTGGCATTGGGCCAGCGTCAAACCACAACATGTGTGTATTCCGTATAGGTTTAATGTTTTGCTATTTTCTAGCAGCAGATGCTCCAAATGGACAGCCTGACTAAAGATTCTAAGGTTATGAACAGAAACAAGTCACATTTCCTTCTGAAAACTCATACATATTAGTATTTATTTTGTAAATATAAAAGACTCTGTGGTGCTGATTGGCATTACACTGTGGTCAGTACTCCTTTCAAAGACCCTGACTAGTAGCAAATGAAAACCTTATGTATCTGCAAAAGGAAGAAAACAGGCACTTAGAAATATTTTTGTTTCTTCTGGATCTCACTATCTCAGAGAAAGATGTCACAGAAGGATATTTAGAGAAAATACTTGGAGGAAGTATTGCTGTATTTTAGAGGGAGATGACCACATGGAAATGGTGCTGATAGGGACATTACAATATAGACACATTACTATTAGTTGCCAGCTTTGGCATAGGAATACTGGCATAGACTAGACAGTGAAATTGAAGATTTTGGGACCAATCTGAGTAAGCTCCCTACAACTAGAAAAAACAGTCACTAATGCTGGAAAAGGATTAACACAAAAAATATAGCAAATAGTTGAAATAGTAAAAAGAAAATAGCAACTTTTCTTACAATAAAGACAGTCCGTTTAGGAAATCTCTGAAAGCAGCAGAATGACCAGATGATATCCTACATCTTCAAGAGTATGCACTTTCATTGGCAAAACCTGAATTCTTAGGATAAAACAAGGTAGGCTCCATCTTTTACCTGGAAGACAGCCCTGTGGTCTTCTACTACTTGCTCTTCCATTTCCACCATTTGTGACACAGCTTCATGGAAAGTAAACAACTGTGGAGAAACTTCCTCTTCCTAAAAACAATAGTTAAGCTTGTTAGACTCAAAAGAACTGTGGCTACAGGAAATATATTGAATATAATCACAGATCATGAAAAGAAATATGCAGAAAGCAGAACCTGTCAAAAATAAAACTTAATACTTTCTAACAAGAAAATGTCCAGAAATAAGTGGACAGAGCAATAAATTTAAACTGTTCACAGAGTTAAATTTAATTCATATTCATTAAAAATTTCCAGCCAGTAACCCTAATGGATACTGGAAAACAGAATATTCCCCATGAAAAAACTCCAAGTTAAAATAGTGGGAGGAGGAATTCATAAGGGAAGAATGTTAATTTCTAGTAAGTTTTAATAAGAAAACTTGTTTTCTGTTGGGGCTTTTTGTTGTGCCAATTTTCAAAAAAGCAATTACATTCAATGCATTTCAGGAAATCAAAATTAAATAAACCCTTTGAAAAAAAAGTGTAATAAATGTAAAGTAAAAAATTCAAAAAGTATGTTGTGATGAATACATTAGAAGAATGCATAACTCAGATGTACAAAATGGGACAAACAGGACTTCTTTAAACATAAATAGTTAATCACAATAAAAGGAGAAAGCACTAGGTAGGCTGCAATTAATGTTTTAGCAAAACAGTATGGTTCCTTATACCATACTTTTAAAATCTTTTAAAAAACACGTTGAAAAGCTTAATTGAATTCCACATGAACAAGGAAAAAGTATGATATGAAAGGATATCTGGCTGTAAGGACTGTCCAGTGGGAAGCTCTAGGAATCACTAGCATGTTCTTATAAAATAAAGTTCTGGAAGAAGAGACAGTTATTAAAATGAGAAATACAGCAAACACCATATAGAGGTGTTTGAAAAGGCAGAGAGTCTGGAGAAAAATAATTTAGGGTAGTAAGGATTTTTCTTTTGTAACTTTCATCAGCATTTTCACAAACCAACTTGAACATATAAGGAACCAGGACTAGAGCTGATAATCAGTAGTGAGGGGAAAAAAATGCCCTTTATAAGATGCTTCTCAATCCCAGCTCTCCACTCATGCAGCCCAAGGAGACATCCTGGGAACATGATGTGGCTTTCTCCCAAACACTGCTCTGGGGTTTCACTCCATGAAAATCAGGATGTTGGGAAGAGGGATGATGGGTAGCCAGCTTTCTAAACATAGAGAAAGACAAACTCGCTCGAAACAGGGTTCCATGCAGGAAAAATAATGGTCAAAACCACAGGAGTTTTAAATAAAATGGATGCATTTCCCAGGCTACTTTTAGCTATGTAATAAGAGATAAAGCTATACTGGAAAAATGCACACTAAAAATGTGAGAGTCTAGAACAGACCCTGCCTAGATAATAAAAGCCCTAATCATCCAGGAAGATAAGGAAAAGTAAAACATTCTCCTCTCACCATTCAAGAAACCTTTTTTTTGTGTGTGTGTATGGGAATGAACGTAATAGCATAAAGCGAAAATGTTAAAAGGCATGCTGTATCTACTTAATGATATTGCTAACAGGCTATAAATACACATTACCCTGGATTTGTTTTGCCACTGTATTTATCATCTCTTGCCATGCAATGCTGTAAACCACTCACATTTTGTTCACAAAGCAGTTTGAGATCATCTCTCTGAGGAGAGCTTCCCACACCCCACTGTGTCTCTAAGTCATCGATCTGATTGGGAGCACGGTGTATAATAGGAGAGATATCTCCTGCAGTACTAGGATCAACCATCAACTCCTTCACCCTACATTCAGAAAATATTTAAATTGTAAATTAGTAACTTCCTGTCCAAAAGAGTCAAAACCAAAAATAAAGCTAATTTATGCACAATTTATTTCATTTAATAAGGATGCCGATTTCAGCTTCACAGATTTAATGTACTTTCAGTGACAAAAAGATGTTAGTTCAACTCCTAAAAAGCAGACTTTCAACTACTTGCAGGTGGATTGCAGTCCATCTTCTCGCAAGAGGCATTTTTTGATTGAATTCTTAGTACTCATTAACTGTTAAGAGGGCAAAAATGTCCAGATCCTCAATATTAACTCCTCAGCAAGGAATAATATTTGAAAGAAAAGTTCATTCAGCACCCTAAACTTGAACATTTTTTTTTTCTGTGCACACAATTGTGCTTTAAAAAAATTAGTCAGTCAGTACCCTACTAGATGTTATAAGCAAATCCACCAAGAATTCTGAGGAAAATAACAATTCAAAGCCAACTATCTCAGAGAATGAATAGATCCTTTAATTAAAATAATTTAAAAGATGAAAATATCTTATTAAAATGTAAGGTTCTTGCAGCATGAAAATAGTTTAAAATATTGATAATGATTCTATAAAAAAAAGCCCATTTAAAAGAACGCTTATGAAACAGACATCAAACTCTGCAGGTATAGCAAGTTTTAGAATAAATTCTTAATTTTTAAGGGGAATTTCTTTTTGAAGTAGCACATATTTACTACAATGGAAACTATATTTCATTCATCTTTGGAATGATTTAAAGTTTTAAAAATATATATGTATTAAAATTGTTTTCTTTTAAAATTAGTTATATTCAAATTACCCTAAACAGACTTAGATTTGGTCCATTAAATGTATGAAGGGAACTAGCAAGCCTGGATAGTGTGGTGGTTGTGAACAAAATAATGGGAAGATGATTGCAGATCATGCAGAACCATCACCTGACAAACAAAATAAAAACAAAGTATGTGTGACTCAAGGCAAGGGGACTAATGAAATGTTTGTCTGTAAAATTACATTGCCAAAAAAGAAAAGTCAAAAATAAACATTCCATATATAGAATGAAGTAGACCTGGTGATTGAAGGAGAAAAGTCGTCATACTCATAGGAAGGAAAGAGATCAGAGCGACTGCCACTACCCTGTGAGAAGGGAATGTCTGAAGGACTAATTCCAAATTCCTTTACTCTGCAGCAGCAAAATACAGCAGCAAATTAAAAGAAAATGATCTCATAATCACAGTTAAAATAAAATTATTTTTACATTAAAAAAGAAGACTGTTGACATATTTAAATCTTCTACAAATAGTTACAGATCACTAACAAAATTGAACAACAAAATCAGTGCTGATAATCTGCAGGAGAGTATAATAGCAGTGTTTTCAGAAGAGTAATTCCAGATTTCAGTTTGTGCAGTTAATAAAATTTGCTCTACATTTAATATTTCATTAAACTGATCCTTTTAACATATCAAACCACTACAGTGCCTTAAATTCTATACTGCCCCATCTTACACTGCACAGACACTGGTGTTCAGCACCTAAAAACTACTTGTACTATGAAAATTATATATTGGTAGAAAAAATTAAAATACTACACAAAACACATGAAGCAACTTTACAGTGATAGGCATAAAAAATTAACTCTACCCCAGCCAAAACCAGCGTAACCCCATAACAACATATGAATTTAACAGCAAGGGGAAGAAACAGTTTCTGCACACCAATTTAGCATACTAGGAATAGGCATTTGTTATTCAGTGTCAATTTCTGAAGTCACTTCAGCAATATGTATTCTATAAGGGATAGAAAGATCCAACTAGTTTTGATTAATGACATGTCCTTCATTATGTTACTGTAAGCAGGGGACTAGATGCCCCCTTCTCACCAGGAAGGAAATCACATAGACTGGTTCAAGCCAGGTAGATTTGCTACTAAATTGATCCAAACAGAAAGACATTTGGATACCGAGAGGAAGGGATAATAAGTTACCCTAGCAACCCTTTGTGCTCGATTAGCAACTGGCTGCAGGGAGGGGGCAGGGGAAACAAAGCAGGAGAGGATGTGGTTCTGCCCTATCTTTCACTGGGGCAAGCAGACCACTAGGTGGTAACAACTTCTGGCAAAACCAGGCTTTCTGATGGCCCAGAAACTTGTTTGCCTCCTTTGTTCTTTGCAGCAAAGTGGTGGGTGGGTCTCTGGGGTGCAGGGTCTGATTGCAGGCATATGCAGGACCCCATCTCCCCAAACATTAATCATAGAACTGCAGCTGTGGAAGGCTCCTTTCACACTGACTGAAGAGACAAACTTTCAGAGAGCAGTACAGGTCTCAGAGATGATGCATCAGGCTCTGGAGGCACTAACTTCTCCACTGATTATGTCACTGTTGGATTAGCTGACTGTATTTAGGAGTCTCAGATATTTGCCTGAAGTTGGGAAATACAAAATTTAGGCCACAGCAACTGCTGAATTTTCATAAGAATAAGCTAGTTGAGATAGATCTATATATGACATGATAAAAGAAACATGATGGCAACTGAATGCAATTCCACCGAGGGGATGAAAAATCACATTGCAGAAAGGTATTTCAGCTAATACCCCAGGGAATCATCATGAAAACTGCCTACCCCTAATGCAAGAGATGATACCTCCAGAGCAGGGACAAAACTAAGAGAGGCATCTCCCAGATTCCTTGCAATCCCCACTATATCCCTTTCTGGATAATGGCCTAAATGCAGTTTCTATTGATTCTCTTGTAATGGTTGTAAAAATATACAAATTAAATTAAATGCAAGCCTGAATCAGTAATCAGTATTTTGGGTTGAATCTCATTAAGAAATGTAAGTACACTAAAATTATTCAAGTAGTTAAAATAATTATACACCATGGAACAACAATATTCCAAATACCAGTGATCAACAGCCAATATATCTATAAGCAATAATATTTTCCATACCTATTTGCATATCTCAATGTATTTAGAGTGTTTTCACAGGATGCTATCCCTGGAGAAATTGTAGCGATCTGGAGAAAACAAGACATGCATTAATAAATCACTTTGTACAGATGAAGCGGTAGATGAATTTAAATTAATTTTTTATCTCCACTTTGATTTGAGATGTTCTACAAAAGCTGTCTACTATGTACAGCTGTCCTAATGTTGGAAATGATACAAAGCTCAAAATTTTTTTGTAACTTTAGTCAGTCTTCATCGCCTTTGCCCAGGGAGAAGGGAATTGAAGTTTTTTTTCAAAGGACTGTTTCATCACTCAAGGCTTAGATTAGCTTAACATCTCAAGAGACTGGAAGTAGCACAGAAGATACACAAAAGATAACAGCCATTAATGATCATTACGACCATTAACGACCATAAACTCCAAACATCACCCCTGGCATGGTGAGAGACACCTGGTCCAGAAAAGACTGATAAGAGAACCAAGGAATGAGGACCAAATTAGCATCAGAGGCAAAGAAATCCCTAGCCAATAAGAAACCAAATACTAAGATCTGTGTAACTTCGGACTGTAATAGATGTGATTATAAATTCATGCAATTAAAACATAGAAGGAAGTTATAGCAGATGATAGAATGTATATTTTCTATAACCCTGTGAGTATAAAAAGCAACCTTGATTCTCGGACTGGGACGGGCGTTCACCAAATACCAGGACATGCTTTGTATACANGTGGCTGTCCCAGATAGATTTAAAATGGAAAAATAAAACTTATTATTTTCTCTCCGATTGGCTAGTTAATCATTTATAACAGGACCAATGAACATTGAACCAATTAATTTCTCTGGGTTTTGACTGTACAAGTATGTGAAAAATCTAGTAGAGTCATGTGTCATGGAATGATTTTTTCTGCATACCTGGGTGTGAGAAACGATGCTCGCTTTTAAAATTTCAAAGGTTTATTAAACCTTAAGAAAATACAACAAAAGACTGAATAAAGAGAAAGAGTGGCGCTGGGAGTCTCTGTGACTAGCAGCCACATGCTTGTCTATCAAATGGATGCTTTGCCTTTTATATCCCTAGCCCCTCCAAAAGTCTTGTCAGTCAACCCCTTCTTTGACGTCCATTGGTGGAGATCACTTTCTTACATCTTGATTGGATGCAAAACTATGACACAGCTTTATGCAAATATGAGTATGCTAATGATATGTTGTAATCGTGATGTTGCATGGAAGGACTTTTAAAATGTAACTGAAGGCTAAAGACGATTGAGTGAGGTTTGTGGTGGAGAGATCCCCCTCACTCCCAGTGCTGAATAAACAAATATCTGCTCTGTAGCCATCTGACTATAGAGTTTTATTTTCTTGCTCAGTTTTGGGCTTCAATTATCAAATATCTGGAATCTATAAGTCTTTCCTTTTCCAGTTAAATAAAATACCCTAATGATCTCACCCTCTTTTCAGCATTCAGCAAAAAAAACCCTGTGATCAGGCAACAATGGCATTATTATTTGCACTAGCTTCTCTCAGTAGTCCTATTTTCTCATCTGTGCTCCTTTCAGGAGAGCCATAAAGGCTCTACCCAGGACAAACACTTCTATGATCCTACACACTAACTTTTTTTTTTTTTTGCAGCACAGCATCAGGAGACTGAAACTGGTGAATATTAGATAATCCTGGTGTTGGGGGTTAGGTTTCTTAAGAGAATTTTTTCTCATTTGTTGTCATGGAAATGGAAAATGAACCTCATTAAGAGACAAAAGGTGTAGCCAGGGACTTGGCATACCGTTGGAATGGTTCTGGAGGAGCAGGGGAAGCAGTGTGGTTTTTTGGTAGTTTCTTATCAGGGTGTGGTACAGTCTTTGCCCGGCTTGTAGGGAAGACGGTTGTGGGTTTTGGTGCCAGACTTCTGCCAAGGGGACCTGCTGCTAGTGCTGAGCCTTCCTTGCTGTTTCTCCTTGCCGTTGGTAAGCCACAAGAGTGGCCGTTTGACTGGGACTTTTTGGCATCGCCCTTGCTGGGAGAGATCCTCACCATCTGCATGGGTGCCTCAGGGTAAAACCAGGCCCCCACCTCCTTCCTCTCTCCGGAGGGAGCTCCTCCCAGCTGCTTATTGGAGCCTCGGAGGCTGCTGCCATCACCAGGACACTGCACAGGACACGTGAGAGCCAGGGGAAAAAACAAAAACACTCCCCACCCTCTCTCTCTCTCTCTCCCCAGGACCGCCATTACTCCCTGGAGAGGCTCAGAGCTTGTGCCAGCTGCCTGCTGAAGCTGCCTGAGCGAACAGCGCCCCCTGGAGCCACAGGGGGCTCTCTGCCTTAACGCGAGCCATCCGTGCCCCTTGCCAGTTGTGATCGTAACTACACCAAAGGGGAAATTTTTGACAGGCAGAAAAAAGGCTGTTATAGGGTTTTTTTTCTGTTTTGTTGTTGATACTGTTGTAATTGTTGTTTGTCTGCCTTGTATATATATATATATTCTAGTAAAGAACTATTATTCCTTTTCCCATATCTTTGCCTGAAAGCCCAATAATTTCAAAGTTTATATAATTTGGAGGGAAGGGGGTGTCCTAGGGTGACAGGGGGTCATATTTTCCATTCCAAGGGAGGTTCCTGCCTTCCTCCGCAGACACCTGTCTTAAACCAGGACACCTGCTCTCTTCATACTGCTGCTGACATTACTGTACAAAAGTCATCCTGAGAAGAACGTCTCCTACTGGGAGGAAAGGAAAAATATGCGGTGGGAGGGGGTTAGAAAGTCTAAAGACCCTGCTACCACACAGACTTAAGTTTAAACCTCTAATACTGTTATGAATCAGTTGCAAATGAAAACAACATGTGTAGATTTAAAAATATCATGATTTCATGTTGTTCTATGAAGCATTCTGGGTGCAAATCAACAAATCCTTAAAAGTTCCAAAAATCCTTCCAAAGTCATTTAACATGAAAGATGCATGCATCTCTTCCATCAGTTTAATGTTCAGAGTACATGATACATGGTAAATGTCATAATGTCAGTGGACTGCTCCAACATTTTGGAGAGTATAAGGTACAGCTACTATAGGGAAGTGCCACTGTAGGTGCTGTCAGACAATGACACCCCCTTCAGGGCACAAGAACCCATGAATAAGACTCAGTCTGTTGAATAGAAATGTGCACTACATCATATATCCTTATGCCTCAACCAGTCCAGTCCTGGCAGGACAGGAGGACTACAATCTCTCCATCCCTTGCTTCCTCATTCATAATTCCAAATGAGGATGGAAAAAGCAGCACTATTTATGGACAGGAAGATCTTTAAGACATGTAATTATCCTTCTTCTTATTTTGAATGTTTCTGCATTGCTTATAAACCATCACAGTGGGATCAATGGTCTTTTTGGGACACTGAAGTCACCAAGTTCCCACTTTTTTTCCCTGGAGAGATGAGGGGTCTGACACTCCAGCTGTGGCTGAAACATGTCAAGAATGCAGCATGTAGAGGATGCAGTACTGGTTAAAAAATGAGACTGTTCTCTGTATCTACCTGTGTTGGGTTGACCTTGGCTGGATACCAGGTGCCCACCAAAGCCACTTTATCACTCCCCTCCTTAACTGGACAAGGGAGAGAAAATATAATGAAAGGTTCATGAGTTGAGATAAGGGTAGGGAGAGATCACTCACCAATTACCATCACGGGCAAAACAGACTCGACTTGGGGATATTAATTGAATTTATTACCAATCAAATCAGAGCAGGATAATGAGAAGTAAAATCAAATCTTAAAAACACTTTCCCTTCACCCCTCCCTTCTTCCAAGGGTCAACTTTATACCCGATTCTCTATCTCCTCCCCCCAGTGGAAATGGGGGCTATAGCCAGTTCATCACATGATGTTTCTGCCACTCCTTCCTCCTCAGGGGAGGACTCCTTCCCCTGCTCCACTGTGGGGTCCCTCCCATGGGAAAGTCCTCCACAAACTTCTCCAATGTGAGTCTTTCCAATGGGCTTCAGTTCTTCACAAACTGCTCCAACATGGGTCCCTTTCAATGGGCAACAGTTCTTCAGGAGTAGGCGGCTCCACTGTGGATCCCCCAGGGGGTCACAGACACCTTTGAGTATCCACCTGCTCCAGTGCAGGGTCATCCACAGGCATCAGGTAGATCTCTGCTCCCCATGGTCCCCATGGTCCTCCACGGACTGCATGGGGAACAGCTGCTTCATCATGGTCTTCACTACAGACTGCAGGTGAATCTCAGCTCCAGCACCTGGAGCAGCTCCTTTCCCTCTTTCTCCATTGACCTTAGTGTCTGTATAGCTGCTCCTCTCACATATTCTCACTCTACTCTTCTCTGTCTGCAATTGCTTCTGTACAATAGCTTTTTTCCTTCTTAAATTTGTTATCCCAGTGGTGCTACCACCATGACTGATGGGCTGTCCTGGTTTAGGACCCTCGGTGGGGTGGGGGGGGGGGCAGCTGTTAGACATAACAGTGCAGTACATAGAGATAAAGCTGCACGATTGGGATAGGAGGCACCGTCAACCCAGGACATGGGCTAAGTCTTAACCAGTGATGGGTGTCTTGGAGACGGGTGGCATTGGCTCCACTGGACATAGGGGAAGCTTTTAGCAGCTTCTCACAGAAGCCACCCCTATAACTCCTCCTGCTACCACAACCTTGTCATGCAAACCCAATACACTGCCTTGCCAATGTCAAATAATGATATATTATCTTACTATGTAGCTCTTCAAAAACAACATAAAATACTGTGATCAGTTTTGGGCCACTTGCTACAAGAAGGACATTGAGGTGCTGCAGCATGTCCAAAGTGCAGCAATGAAGCTGGTGAAGGGTGTAGAGCACAAGTCTTATGAGTGGCTGAGAGAACTGGGGGTGTTTAATCTGGTGAAAAGGAGATTCGAGGGAACCTTCTCACTCTCTACAACTACCAAAACAAGTTTATAGTGAGGTGGGTGTTGGTTTCTTTTCCCAAGTATCAAGCAATAGGATCAGAGGAATCTGCCTCAAGTTATATCAGGGGAGGTTTAGAGTGGATATTAGGAAAAACTTCACTGAAAGCATTGTAAACCCCTGGCACAGGTTGCTCAGGGCAGTGGTGGAGTCACTATCCCTGGAGGCATTTAAAAGACTGTGGATGTGGCACTTGGGGATATGGTTTAATGGTGGGCTTGGCAGTACTGGGGGAATGGTTGAACTTGATCATATTAAGGGTCTTTTTCAACCTCAACAATTCTATGATTCTATGAAATGGTTTTTGAAAGTATTTAAGGACAAGAACTTCATTTAAATTTCAATGACTAATAAAGTTATTAAAAAACTATTTATGCTGACTGTATGTCTCTGGATTTCTTTAAAATGATACGGATTCCAGTCATAACTGTCCACAAGGAAGCTGTTTTCAAAATAAGTTTTTGATTTTTTTGTTTGAATTTCACAAGAATAAGTTTCCAAATCGTATTTTAACCTTCTATACAGCTGTGATGCTCCATCCCTAAAGATGTAACTTTAACAATTGCAACAAGGAATTACGTAAATGAAAAAAGGCCAAGTCAAAAATTAAGTGTAGAAATTACCAAAAGAAATTTGACTCAAACATCCCATTCAAAGATTATATATCAGGAAGGAAGTGAAAAAACCTAGTAGGTATTTTATACCAGGCTGTTTCAGGAATGTCTCAGAAAGTTTAAATCACAAGTTTTTACTATATCATTTTATATGCTTTCCATATTATAAAGTATCACATATTTTCAAAATGTCTTACTCTCTAGTAGCACATTAGAAATCCTTTTACAGTAAGTGCATTCTCATTGACAAGCAAAACCAGCATCTTGAAACAGGTAAAATTTTGATGAATTATCTTACATGTTCAATAAATAATATTCTCCAATTGAATAATACTTCTGTTTCAATCTCTTCAATTTATTTTGCTTGTAACATGCTAAAATATTTTGGACGAAATTGTATCATTATCTACATGTTACAGTTCTATTAGGTTTTCATGGCCAGGTTTTGCAAGAAGAGGCTCTAGGGGTAGCTTCTGTGAAAAGCTGCCAGAAGCTTCCATTTTATCTGATGCACCCAATGTCAGCCAGCTCCAAGACAGACCCTCGGCTGGCCAAGGCTGAGCCCATCAGCAACAATGGTAGCTTGTTTGATTGGCAATAAATTAAACTATTTTTTTCCCCAATTTGAGTCTGTTTTGCCTATGATGGTAATTGGTGAGTGACTAAGGCCTTCAGGGCTTTGAGATGGTTGGTAAGGGAATCTGGGGCACAAGTTATATTCTCCTCTTTTTTTTGGGGTGTTTCATAACGATAAGGTATCCCAGATCATCCGGCCCCAAAAATTTTTACTGTATCTTTAAGACTCTGCAACAAGGGACTGTGTGTGTGGGGGGGGGGGGGGGGGGGGGAATTTGCTTTAGTGTGCACTTTTTTTAAAAGCTGCCCAAGCAGTGTCTCTCCCTCTCACGGTATGGAGTGGGAGATATTGCACAAAGGAAGCGGCAGCAATGCCGGTTGTAGCCCCAGGCTTGTCTCTTCTCTGGTGGACCAGGGAGTTGGAGGCACCATGCCGGGAGAAAACAGCAGCAAAAGCCTTCCAGCTGCAGTCTCGGTCTCTCCTCCTCCTCCTCATGATTTTGGGAAGCTGGAGGCACCTCTGAGAGAAAAGGGCAGAGACGCCCACCACAGTTCAAGCGACCATTTAGCTGCAGCCAGCCAAGAGGATCAAACCAACTGCTTGGTCTTGACTGTCCCTGCCTCTGGGAATACAAACTCCCTCTGTGAGTTTCCAGGCCCTTGGTGCGAAGAACTCCAGTCGGAGCTCCAGCTGTCAGGAGATAAGCAGAGCAAAGGATAAGAAAACGGAGGAGGGGGCGGTTGGGAAAAGACCGACACAGTTTTTCCCTTTGTCCTTTGACCAACGCAGTCCAGGGCAGCATCTTGGGGTTCTGTGAGCAATTTTTTTGTCTCTGTTTTGGGGAGTCTGTGGGATTGAGCACTTTGTATCTGGTGGTTATTTGCTGTTGTTTCCTGACTGTTGCTGCCTTAGGGATGTTAAAAATGACCCTATAATATTGGCTTTCACATTTGTGTATTAGTTTTTATATGTTGTTATTGATTGTAAGTATAGCGCAATTTATAAGCCCTTTTAGCTGCTTGCTAATATAACCTAATATTGGGGGTTAGGTCTGTTCCTTTTTACTCTAAAGATTTTTTTCCCCATAAGTTACCTAGGAAACCAAGTGTTGGATACTTAAGAGTACTTGACCAAAACAAAGAGGTGGCCAAAGCTTGGAGGGAGAGATAACACGAGTTTTGGGGCAGGTAAAGGACAGAGCTTGAGGCAGCTGGGCACTCTTTTCGGGGTTCAGGGAGAGAGAACGGCTGGGTTGCTGCTTGCTGCTAGAGGAGCTCACTGTGGCCAAAGGGGTCCGGTCCTGGGAAATCTACTATCATCTGCTTGCCCTGGAATTCTGAGCTCCTCTGCCGCCTTGCTGGAGCTGGGCCAGCCCTGCCCCGCCATCGGCTTCTTCGGCACTGCTCCTCTTGCTACAGTGTGACCCTGCACCTCCCCCTGTCCTGCTGGGACATCCTGCCATCACAGCCACCAGCCCGGGACTTTTCCACTGTTCCAGCTTGGTGCTCTGAAGATCCTGCAGGGGCACCGAGAATGAACTCCCCTGGGTTTTTGTAAAGCAAAGCCCTCAAGGTTCTTGGTACTGTTTTGTTATTAATGCTGTAGTTGTTGTTTTTGTTTGCTTTGTTATACATACTAGTAAAGAACTGCTATTTTTATCCCCAAACCTTTGCCTAAAAGCCTCTAACTGCAAATTTATAATTGGAAAAGGGGGGGTGGTTTACATTCTCCATTCCAAGGGAAACTCCAGCTTTCCCTGGCAGATACCTGTCTTCCCAAACCAAGACACCTAATTTCTCATTTTAAGTATACACCGTATAGCCCATGGAAATAATAGTGTGATGAATATATTATGTTGATGTATACACCTTATAGCTTATAGGAACTGTGGGAGTGTATTTTTTAATTTTAAGTAATTCATAAGTTAATGTTCTTTGTAAATTGGTTTGTTCTCTGTACTTCTTTTTGTTACTCACGTTTGATTTACCCCTGTTTTTTCCCCAGTAACAGTTCTGTAATTGGTTCTGTATCCTCCCTAAGTTTTCCCCCCCAAAGACAGTTAACTGTCCATCACTTCATAGACAGCCACCTGTTACTGTCTATCATTTTTGGGGTCGCTCCCCACTTCTGGAAGATTCTGAGAGAGGCATTGAGTGATTGGACAGAATCCTGATTGTCACCTTCTAATGTTCATTGTATGGTTGTTTTGTATGTTTGTTTATGAGACTAGCCACCACCCTGTAAAACCTTATTGGTTCCCTTTCCGTGTAACACCCCCAGTTACAAGGTCTCACCCGAGAGTTAACCGGGGTCTTCGGCACGCTGACTCTCGAGGTGAGGACCCCACACCAGGGTTCCAATGAACTCTTTTGACCCAGCCTGTCCGGAGTCCCCCCTTTTTACGATCCTCCAGCCAATCGCCACGCAGGAGCAACTCGAGCGAAAAAGAACTCACTGAAAGAAAGCCCTGTTGCCTGTGCCGAGGCTAGCCGGCTTGAAAAACAGGCACGGCGACAGAAACAATAGTGTAATGAATGTATTGTACTGTAACCCTTAGCAAAATATAAAATGTTTGAATACTTCTATGTAACCGAGAGAACTGTATAAAGCAATTGTTTCCCACATCTGCTGACTGACCTCTCCAAGAGATGAGTGACACAAACCAGAGCACTGGAGAAAAACTAGAGAAGAACTTGTTAACTACTCGTTATCAGGGAAGTGTGAAACAACAGGATAAAGCCACAAGAAGGAATAAAATATATTGACCTGATCTCCAAGATGTCATGTAGATAAGTCAGAGTGGAAAACCAAAACAAAGAAAAGTTTCCACAACATCAAAAGCTACCAAGAATGTTTGAATAATGCATGAAACTTATGAATATGTATGTACCTTAGTAAGGTAACAGTATATAGATAACACTGTCTTAATGTACCGGTGTGTTCGTTGGCCAATAGCCAGGAACACCCCAGCGCTGGACATTGTCCTCTTTTATTCCCTTATTAAACTTTTGAAAAATATTCTAAGAGTGAACTTTCATTTTTCACAGTGGATTAATTTTCCTGACAAAGGCTAGGTTGGATGGAGCTCTGAGCAATCTGGTCTAGTGAAAGGTGTTCCTGCCCATGGCAGTGGAGTTGGAACTTGATCTTTAAGGTCCCTTTCAACCCAGGAAAATCTATGACCTCTCCCTGTCCTTATCTCAACCCATGATACTTTCATTATATTTTCTCTCTCTTGTCCAGCTCAGGAAGGCAGTGATAGAACAGCTTTGGTGGGCACCTGGCAGCCAGCCATGGTCAAACCACCACAACAGAATTATCCCTCAAAATTTCTTCTATGCTTTAATTTACTTCACATAAACACTCTTCTAGAGAACATAGACGTGATCTCTACAGTCAACTGCAGAAACCTGAAATGAAGCTACTCATTATTAAACTATATTTGCATTAATTTTTAGAAGTTTGAAGCACCCCAGTTAATTACATAGCTCTGCTGCAAACAAGCAGTCAGTGTACCTGCAGGATAAGTACTCTTAATTTAATAAAATACTGTTCAACTTTAGCTATTATAAACCATAATGATATGCCTTTTTCTTTACCTGTATATTTAATCAGTAGAATGTTGCCAGTGTATCACATAAAAGCTAAACATGAACATGCTTTTAAACTAGGCCCTCTGCCAAAGAATCAAATGCAAATACCACACTGGAAGGCTGAATGCATTTTCTTGATAAAAAAAAGCAAAGGAAGACCCAGAAGCTGCAGATCATTGTCCATTCTTCTCACCACTTGGCCACTGGAGTGCAAATCTCTCCTCTTTACAGGGAACTGGGAAGGACTGGAGGTAATTCCAGGTGAAGGTATCTCCTACACCTCCCTCAATTCAATATATATTGTTCAGAAACCTGTCAGATCTCTATAGACAGGCAGATTGCTTCTGCATCCATCTAGTTATCACAGGAACAAGTGCTACAAATGTGAGAACTCAATCCAAACAACCGTAAAGATGCACTGCAGGTTTCTTTTCTTTCTCTCCTTCCTTTTAACTGTAATTCAAAGTAATTAATAACCACACCAGTGCTACTCTTCCTACATCAGTATCTTAAGAAAAAACATTGCTGATTAAATTCTGGATAAAAATTACATGGAAACAAACACCAAATCCAGAATGTTACAAATGGTCCAAGTACTGAGAAACTAAATGGAATAGTAACAGGAAGAACGAGTTTGAAAGCAGTGTCTCATCATGAAAGTTTTCTTATTCTTAATTATAAAGTGACTGCAGTTATGTGAATAAAAAAAAAATTCAAGCATATTTTCACTCACTTTCAGAGGAGATTTTTTTCCCTAATTTAGAACTATATTGAATATAAAAGGAAGGAATGCAAGCTTTATCAGAAATTAAACACCCATAGATCATGGATTATTCTTGATGGCATTTTCATGCACTTAAACAGGAAAAATGTTATGTTAATTCTATGAGAAGAGTAATAATTAAATAAAAAAGCTTCACCAAAATGAAGACAGCTTGTTAGCCCTTTAAGGAGTGGTAAAGGTGATGGTGAGAACTTCACAAAACATTCACAAATGTTACTCCTATGTACAGAGAGCAATTCCCAACAGGCTAACTTTCCAAAACTTCTTCAGCAGTGAGGATACATTGCCTAGAGATGCATCATTTAGCTTTGAGATCTTGAATATGATTTATGAAGTTATGTCTGAGTGGAAAGAAAACAATGCTGTGTTTTATTAGGAAACCAAAGAAAAAAGATTAATCAAAAATGCTATTTTACCACCAATTTCATATTAGAACCATATCTAACATCCAAAGAGAAGACTAGGCTGCCCTAACATCATGGTTTTCATGTTGTGGTCTACAGATTTCTGTCACCTCTAGACTAATTCCAAGGAGCCTGTGGAAAGTAAACAACACAAATATATTGGGTCTGGCTGATCTGGAGTTCATTCTCCCATAGCAGCCTTCCCAGTGCTGTGCTTTGCATTGGGAGCTGGAAAGGTGTTGAGAACACACCAGTGTTTTGGCTACTGCTGAGCAGCGCCGCCACAGCATCAGCACCGTCTCTCAACATTTTGCCCCCTCACTCCCAAAGGCCAGTAAGCTGGGTGTGGGCAAGATCTTAGGAGGGAACATAGCCAGGCCAGCTGACCCAAAGGATATTCCATACCATATGATGTCTGCTCAGATGTAAAAGCTAAGAAAAAGAAGGATGAAGGAGGGCATTCATTTTTATGACATTTGTCTTCCAGAGCAACTGCTACACATGCTGAAGCCCTGCCTTCCAGGAAGTGGCTGGACATTGTGTGTTGATGGGAAATAGAGAATAAAACTCTGGTTTTCTTTTGGTTCTGCATGAAGCCTTTGCTTTTGCTTTATTAAACTGCCTTTATCTTGACCGATGACTTCCATCTTATTTCCCCCCCTTATTCTGCTGAGGAGGGGAATGATAGAGTGGTTTGGTGGGCACCTGACAGCCAGCCAAGATCAACCCACCATATCAAATGAGCTTAACTGTCAGTGTCCACTGCAGAGAATTTACATTTCCATAGGGAGAAATATTAAGGATGCGCAAATAAAACCACTGGACATCCGTGCTTTTATCTGTTCTTTCCCTCATCTGACAGAAGAATTCTGTTTTTTCAGATTGATGCAAATGCACTTTTATACAGTACACAACTATTCATCTCATCTGTCCCAACTACTTCTCCCCTTAACAGCCTAGAGCATATTCTGATGCCTTTGATACAAATTTTAAATTTGCCTTTGTCATTTAAAGATCATAACTCACCACTATACTTCCAGTGTACACCACCTTTTCCAAAATTCTGATTCAACAAACAATATTATAATATAATTAAGACATTATTTAAAACAAACAAACAAACAAACAAACAAACAAACAAACAAACACACCCCTCAGCCTAAAGTGCTTCTAGCTATTTGTCTAGCTAGAAAACTAGAACAAGCAATAAGAAAGGTTAATAAAAAGTGAGAAGGGAGAAAGTTATCTGAAATGCCTCTGCTGAAAGACTAACTTCAAATATAGTCTCAGTTAATGTATAACCTCAATTAATTGTTAAAACATATAGTTAACTAAACAAACTTACCATACAGGTACGGGAGTTTTCTCCTATGAATGAATCTCTTAGCACCTGAGTAAGTTTACTTGCTCTGAATGGCGTATGAGGTTTATTTCGGCCTAAGGCTCTAATGCACTCCTGAAAGAACAAACAGGTTTCTATTTCATAAAATCAGAGTAAAACCTCATATGTATACAATCCCCATCAAAGAAAAATACATAATACAAATGCAATTCAAAATCAGAAAATATATGCCTTAGTTATGTTGCTGAAGTTATGTAAGATCAAATTCAAGAAGTTAGGCTTTCATCTCTCATTAAGCTCAGTAGAGAGGTTGGAACTTTAAAAGTACTTAGGAGCCTAAAAACTTTCTGAATCTCATCTAAAATATTTACATATATTGAATTCAACAAGAACAAAAAAATTGTTGATTTTAAATCTCCAGACTAACAACTATTTCTGATTATGATCTACAAAAGCCTGAATGATATACAGCCTCTGCCAGCAGAAGCAGCATGGACCATGACTCGCATTAACTCTATCAGTTAAAAGCAGTAGCTTTGATTCTGGCTTCACCACTGACTTTCTTTACAGCTCAGAAGAAAACACTGGTGCCCAAATTTTCTGAAAGCTTCCACAGGTCACAAACCTAGTAAGTGTAAGCTCTGTATCGATGTACTCAATATTGGAAAACACTTGAAAATGTAAGCCACTCCCTGTTTAAAAACATTCTTCATGAGAACAGGGATAACATTTACCTCCCTTTTCAGTCACAAAAATGTTATGGGGCTAAACTAATATCTGTAATTGGTTGAAGAGTTCCAGAGAGAAATACTGTACAGAATATTAAGAAATTACTATAGAAGTTACGGTAGCAACTAACTACAATAGCACAAACCAAGATCGCACTAATCTAGACATCACTTCTGCCCAGAGTTCTAACATCAGCTAATAAATTACTTCTTACAGAAAGAAAGTTCAAATTTAAATTTGTTTTGCTGCTGTTGTCATATTTGGATCATTAATTCCCGTTTCTGGCTTTGCCTTAATACTTTGTGTACAGGCATCTCTTCAGATTCAGGGCTTTCCTGGTACAGTTTTAACATGTTTACACACAGAACTTATTCAAACAACTGTACATCAAAATCTTTTCATACCATAGCTTTGCGTTTAGCAAGACTAACAGATGGAATGGCTTTTGTGTTACATGAATAGTTCTACAGCAGTTCAGCTAATCCTCAAGCTGCATCCATATCCTTGTGGCCTACTGAAAACACTTTATATGAAGTTCAGAGTCACACACTAAGGCAGTACAGAATATGGAAAATATGAAAGCTAAAACTTAAGGCATCATTCTCAGCCTCAAAGCCCAGTTTGTAGCCTCTGGCAGTGATAAGTTCACCTCCTCTGTCTTATTGGGACCAGAGGTTTGTCATTACACAAAGAAAAATTCACCTCCTTCTCCTCAGGGTATGCAAAACTGGCCTCAGCAAACCACCCTGTGTCTCCACAAAGGGAAGCGTTTAGTCCAGTCTCTCATAATTGTATCAAATAATTTGCTATAAAGAGTACCCAAAAAACTCAAAAAGGAGCAGAGTTTGAGATGTTTTTACTGTAAAATATTGTATTCAGAGAAGAGTCCTCAAACCCTCATTTAGGCAAAGTCTCTCAGTATTGGGATAAGTTTCTTCAGGAGAGAAAGATGTCACCGAAAATGTTGTCAAGCCCTGGCACAGGGAGCCCAGGGCAGTGGTGCAGTCATCATTCCTGAAGGGATTTAGAGAACATGTAGATGTGGCACTTGGGGACATGGGTTAGTGGTAGGCTTGGAAGTTCTGGGTATATGATTGGACTTGATGATCTTAAAGGTATTTTCCAACCTAAATGATTCCATGAGTCTATGATAAATGGATTCCTACTTTTAAGGGTTATTATAGTTTATTTGTTAATTCTTTCTGGATGTAGTGCTGTTGTGTTTTCTTCTTCAGTTAATTAATTAACAGTGTAAATAAATGCCATAAAGGTGTTCTGGTTTCTTTTGTGATAGAATTAATTTTGCTCCTAGTAGCTGGCACAGTGCTGTGTTTTAGATTCAGTATGAGAATAATGCTGATAACACTGAGTCAAGGGCCTTTCAGTGTCTCATGCTTTGCCAGGGAGGAGCTGCACAAGAAGCTGGGAGGGAGCACAGCTGGGACAGCTGACCAGAACTGGCCAAAGGAATATCCGATGCCATACAATGTCATGTCCAGTATATAAACTGGGAGTTACCTGGAAGGGGGGAGGCTGATCACTGCTCAGGGACAGGTTGAACATCAGTCAGCAGGTGGTGAGCAATTGTATCATGCATTACTTGTCATTTTTGGGTTTCATTACTCTCTCTCTCCTTTTCATTACTATTATTAGTAGCAGTAGTAGTATTTTTTACTTTGTTTCAATTATTAAGCTGTTTTTATCTCAACCCACAAGTTTTACTTTTTTTTCCTGATTCTTCTCCCCATCCCACTGGATGGGAAGTGGGGAGTGAGCGAACGGCTGCATGGTTCTTAGTTGCCAACTGGAGTTAAACCACAACAGTCACTTTTGGTGCCCAACATGAGGTACAAAGAGTTAAGATAATGACAGATCTGACCAAAGTGTGTTAAAACAATTTTGTTATGGCCATTCATTGTTTTGGTTTAATTGTCACCAGTCACAATGTTGATTTATTTGCTCTCGGAATTGTCGCACTTGTTCTCAGGGTTGTGGTATGTAATACCTTACTTCTTACATGTGTTCCCTGTGGTGATGTTTATCCTCCATGGGGCCTGGGCTAATAAAATTATCATTTTGTTGTAGTTTGCAGTATTGGCTTATGATAGGATAGCATAGCTGGTATGTGTACTCAGCACTGCAGTCACCTCTGTATTTCTGGAGTCATCTATTGGGATCTTTGAATAATTACACCTTTTGTCTTTTATAGAGGAGACATCCTTCCTTCCTTCCTTCCTTCCTTCCTTCCTTCCTTCCTTCCTTCCTTCCTTCCTTCCTTCCTTCCTTCCTTCCTTCCTTCCTTCCTTCCTTCCTTCCTTCCTTCCTTCCTTCCTTCCTTCCTTCCTTCCTTCCTTCCTTCCTTCCTTCCTTCCTTCCTTCCTTCCTTCCTTCCTTCCTTCCTTCCTTTTCATCCAGGATGATTACAGTAGCATTTGAGAATTTTAAAGATTTTTAATATCCTTTGAATACTCTTGAAACCAACCAGGCTCTTTTGCTAGGAACCAGCATGTTGTTGGATGTGGTTCAGATCTTGTTTAAACAGCTATTTAAGAACATCACCCAGACATCTGCCCCAAGGCTGGATAGTTATGAGTGGCAGGGTGTGTGGGATACTATGGGCAAGTGCCTAGGACAGTGGGCACCTCCAATGTTTTTGAACCTCACCCTTGAACTGTCACAGCTAGTCTTCAGCTAAGGCAAAATAAATCTGGTCATGGCAAGTCCAGTTTGGCTGACCTGGCTTGTTCTAGAAGTCCCTAGGTGAATAAGACAGCTCGTGCAGAGACCTCAGCCAATCATAGTCAGTCCAGAGAGCAGACATATCACTGGTCAAGGATCTGGCAAGACTCAGACTAATCAGTGTCTAGATCTGGGAGTTTTGAACTCCCTATATAAGATGGTTTCAAACAATAAAACAGGCTGTTTGTCTCATGATCAAGAGGACTCAAGTCATGATTTCTGTCTCCCTACCTACGACCCATCACATAATACTGAACAAGTGCAGAATATGGAGAAACTAGTAAAAGATTTGGAAAAAGTATGCTGTCAACTTAGTAATTCCACAGAGACACAAATCACTGCAACATGCTGGAGCCTGGCCCAGGCCTATCAAGTCCTGTTCAACACTGCTCAGTACCCTCAGGGAGAAAAGAGTGTCTCTGGATCTGACAACAAAATGACAGGCCTGACAGCTACTCCAACCCCAGTGACAGGCACTGCAGCTACTCCCTTCTGGCTGTGGAAAAACTCTCCCAGAGGTATAAAAAATTGTTCTAGGAGTTTCATCAACAAAAAGAGGTCCTACTCCCCACCTGTATGGACCTGCATCTCAGCTATTAACAGTAAGAGTTCTTTTTCTCAAAAGGGAGGATATAGAAAATACACACCACAGGGTACCCTGTGGTTTTACTTGCAGGACCAAGGAAAGGACATGAGGAAGTGGGATGGAAAACCTACCTTGACCCTAGAGGCATAGGTACATGAATTGCAGGGAAAAACAATCATAAATGGGGGTTCTTCCAGGAAAGTTGCTGTTCCAATCTCCAGTGAGTTTCCCAGGCAGAGTGGAAAGGCTGAATTTACCTCTGATTATATGGAAAGGAATTCTAATCCATTTCTACAAGTGGAGAATCCTATGACCAGGACTAGAAAGGCCCTGCCTCCAGCCAGGTGGAAGAAAGGGATAACCAGGTTTACTAGATAGCATGAATCCAATGGTCTGGCACAGCAGCCCCACAGGAGTACAAGGCTTTAGTAGACACTGGTGCACAGTGTACCCTAATGCCATCAAGCTATGCAGGGGCAGAATTCATCTGTATTTCTGGAGTGACAGGGGGATTCCAACACCTGACTGTACTGGAGGCTGATCTTAGCCTGACTGGGAATGAGTGGTAAAAACACCCCATTGTGACTGGCCCAGAGGCTCTGTGCATCCTTGGCACAGACTATCTCAGGAGAGGGTATTTTAAGGGTGGACTTTTGATACAGCTGTCTTGAAGATGGAGGAAGTTAAACAGTTGTCTACCTTGCCTGGTGTCTTGAAGGACCCTTCTGCTGTGGGGTTGCTGAAGGTTGAAGAACAGCAGTTGCCAGTTGCTACCACAATGGTGCACCAACAGCAATATTGCACCAACCGAGACTTCCTGATTCCAATCCATAAGCTGATTTGTCAACTGGAGAGCCAAGGAGTGATCAGCAGGACCCACTCACCCTTTAATAGCCCCATATGGCCAGTGTGAAAGTCTAACAGAGAATGGAGATTAACAGTAGATTGTCGTGGACTGAATGAAGTCACACCATCACTGAGTGCTGCCATACTGAACATGTTGAAACTTCAATAGGAACTGGAGTCAAAGGCAGCCCAGCACTGCCACAAGTGATAATGTTAATGTGCTTTTCTCAATCCCTCTGGTGGCAGAGTACAGACCACAGTTTGCTTTGACTTGGAAGGGCATCCAGTACACCTGGAACCAACTGCCCAGGGGTGGAAACAGCCCTACCATCTGCCATGGACTGATCCAGACTTTATTGGAACAGGGTGAAGCTCCAGAACTCCTGCCATATATTGATATCATTGTGTGGGGCAATATAGCAGAAGTTTCTGAGAGGGAAGAAAATAGTCCAAATCCTTCTGAACAACAGTTTTACTATAAAACAAAGTAAGGTCAATGGACCTGCACAGGAGATCCAGGTTTTAGGAATAAAATGGCAAGATTAACGTTGTCAGTAGCAATGTCTCCACCAACTAGTAAGAAAGAAACAAGCTTTCTTAGGTATTGTGGGATTCTGGGGAATGCACATTCAAAATTACAGTCTGATTGTCAGCCCTTGCTATCAAATGACCTGGAAGAAAAATTATTTCAAATGAGGCCCTGAGCAACAACAAGCTTTTGAACAAATCAAACAGGAGACAGTTCATGCTGTAGCCCTTGGGCCAGTCCAAATAGAGAAAAATGTAAAAAATGTGCTCTATACTGCAGCTGGGGAGAATAGTCCTACCTGGAGCCTCTGGCAGAAAGCACCAGGGAAGACTTGAGGTTGACCTCTAGGTTTTTGGAGTCGAGCATACAGAGGATCTGAAGTCTGCTATACTTCAACTGAAAAGGACATACTGGCAGCTTATGAAGGCGTTCAAGCTGCTTCTGATGTGATTGGCACTGAAATCCAGCTCCTCCTGGCACCCTGGTTACCCATGTTGGGTTGGATGTTCAAAGGCAGGGTCTCCTCTGCACATCATGAAACAGATGCTACATGGAGTGAGTCACACTGATCACGTGACAAGCTCTGATAGGAAACCCCAGTCATCCAGGAATCTTGGAAATTATCATGAACTGGCCAGAAGGCAAAGATTTCAGAATGCCCCTAGAGGAGGAAGTGATGTGCTGAAGACACCCTACTGTATAATGAAGCGCCAGAAAATGTGAAGTAATATGACTTGTTTACTGATGGGTCCTGCTGTCTTGTGGGAAAGTATTGGAGATGGAAAGTAGCTGTATGGAGTCCCCTACGACAAGTCACAGAAACTGCTGAAGGGAAGGGTGAGTCAAAGTCAGTTTGCAGAGGTGAAACCCATCCAGTCGGCCTTAGACATTGCTGAATGAGACAAATGGCCAATACTTTATACTGATTCATGGATAGTGGCAAATGCCCTGTGGGAGTGGTTGCAGCAATGGAAGCAGATAAACTGGCAGCACAGAGATAAACCTGCCCAGGTGAAGAACCTCATTGTGAAGGTACATCATGTGGATGTTCGTGAACCCAAGATTCTGGCCACTGAATAACATCAGAACAACCAGCAGGTGAATCAGGCTGCTAGGATTGAAGTGGCTCAGGTGGATTTGGATTGGCAACATAAGGGTGAATTATTTCTGGCTTGGTGGGTCCATGACACCTTGGGACATCAAGGAAGAGATGCAACATCTAGGTGGGTTCGTGATCAAGGGGTGGACTAACCATGGACACTATTGCATAGGTTATCCTGGAATGTGAAATGTGCTGCAATTAAGCAGGGCCAAGAAGGTAAAGCCTCTGTGGTATGGGGAACGATGGCTGAAATATAAGTACGGGGAGGCCTGGCAGATTGACTATATCACACTCCCTCAAACAGCAAGCGCTGTGTGCTTACCATGGTGGAAACAACCACCAGACGGCTGGAAACATACCCTGTGCCCCATGGCACTGCCTGGAACAGTATCCTGGGCCTTGGAAAGCAAGTCTTACAGTGACATGGTACTCCAGAAAGAATTGAGTCGGACAATGGAAGCCATTTTCGAAACAACCTCATAGACACTTGTGCCAAAGAACATGGCACTGAGTGGATGTATCATATTCCCTATTATGCACCAGCCTCTGGAAAGATCAAACAATGTAATGGACTGTTAAAGACTACACTGAGAGGAATTTGTGGTGGAACCTTCAGACATTGGGATATACATTTAGCAAAGGCAACCTGGCTAGTCAACACCAGAGGATCTGCCAGTCAGGTTGGCCCTGTCGAATGAAAACTGTTAAGTACTTTAAAAGGGGATAGAATTCCTGTGCACATTAAAAATATGCTGGGGAAAACAGTCTGGGTTATTCCTGCCTCAGGCAAAGGCAAACCCATCCGTGGGACTGCTTTTGCTCAAGGACCTGGGTGCACTTGGTGGGTAATGTGGGATGGGCAAGTCCGGTGTGTGCCTCAAGGGGATTTGATTTTGGGTAAGAATAGCCAATGAATTAAATTGTATTATGTTAATAACTATCCAATATTGATCTGGCTTCAACTGCAACAATCCAATACCACACACCATCTTTCCTGTCCTGAAGGACTGCTATGACAGACGGAGCCCAAGGTCATGGACTAAATGAACTCAACAGACTTTTATAGGGATGGTCTATGGACTAAGGGAATGATATCTGTGTGTATATCTATAAAAAAATAGGAAAGGTGATGGGGTATTGGAAAGTGTGGGACCTGGCATGATGTAAATGGTATGGATTAGGGTGGAGACTGTCCTGGTTTTGGCTAAGATAGAGTTAATTTTCTTCTTAGTAGCTTGTAGTGTTGTGTTTTGGATTCAGTGTGAGAATAATGCTGATAACACACTGATGTTTTGGTTGTTGTTGAGCAGTGCCTACCTTGAGTCAAGGGCCTTTCAGTGTCTCATGCTTTGCCAGGGAGAAGCTGCACAAGAAGCTGTGAGGGACCATGGCCAGGACAGCTGACCAGAACTGGTCAAAGGGATATTCCATACCACACAATATTCCCAGTATAGAAACTGGGGGAAGTTGGTCAGGACAGGCTGATAGCTGCTGGGGGATGGGCTGGGCATCAGTCAGTGTGATGAGGAACTGTATTGCGCATGACTCGTTTCTCTTGGAGTTTATTTCTCTCTGTCTGTCTCTCTTCTTTTCAATACAATTATTATTATTGCTATTATCTTTAGTTCAATTATTAAGCTGTTCTTATCTAAACCCATGGGTTTTACCTTATTTCAGATACTCCTTCCCATCCCACTGGGGAAGGGGTGAGGGGATTGAGTGAGCAGCTGCATGGTGCTTAGTTTCTAGCTGGGGTTAAACCACTACAAAAGATTTTTTAAAAAAATCTTTTCTTAATTAAAAAGAAACCAAATGACTGAGATCAGTAAGTATATTTCCAGTTAGTATTTCAGACCTTGAGTACAAGAGTAAGTTATCTGTCCCCCCATTTTAGGTGTATATTAAAAAAAAAGTGTTCAAATTCAACTACTGGGTTGTTGGTTTGGGTTTGTTGGGGTTTTTTTTAAACTACATGAAAATTGATGGCACAGTTTCTGCGGTGTTTCTACATGGTAATTACCAAGTGTTTTTTCAGGTATTTAAAGGAAAAACAAGATGATATTTTACATGTCACATCAGTAGACAATGTAGAGAAGCAAAGCCTGCAAAACCACTCATTTCAATAGTCATTGCTATTATATGTGGAAGGCTTTCACCTACTCAAAGGCAATGGAAACACTTTAGTTACCTTGAGTGCTAAAAGGCTCTTGTTAATTTCCGCACCTTCCAGTCGAGTCTGCCTATCTGCACTAGAAGTATCTGCTCCTCTTTCATTGCCAGCCAAATCAATCAGAGAAAATTTACCATGCAATTTCCCTTTCCTTCTGAGAATAATCTGAAACACTGCATGGCTTCGAGATGAGTGTGCATTTGCAGATGTCTGGCCGGATGTCCTTTAACAAAAGGAAAGAAAGGAAGGACATATGAACAGGCAAAGGACCATATATGTTAAGCACATTACCCTCAGAACATCAGTTTTTTCAGGGCATAGTACTGTGTTTACTCATAATTTGATGCACACAGTATAATTATACCTATTTGTCCAATCCTTCAAACAGAAATGGAAGATTAGTAGCATTTTACTACTACTTTCTTAAGAGCAAGAATAAACAGATCTCCAAAGATTTCAGACTATCAGAGAGTTTATATGCAAAATGCCACATGTGGTACTTTTATCTAATCAGTCAGCAGTCTATCACAAGGCTAATTTTAAAAACAATAAAGTTGGATCTTAAAAAAACCCCAGCTTTTATACTTTTGTCACTACATATCAAGGCCTTTTAGAACTGAAAAATCTCGCAGTATTCCAGATTATAAATGATGTGAATTCAAGTCAGTAAACTGGTTATATAATGCATGCAATTCACATCCCATAGAAAAATTAGTCCATATTTCTCTCTAGCTGAAAAACTCTAAACTATCTTTATTCAAAAGATAGATTCCTTATTTGCAGCCAACATTATCAAAAATACCACTGCATATTAAAAAGCCATCACTATGAAGAGACAAAAAAAAAAAGTCTAGTTGCAATTCTTTAATTTGCAATGAAAAATTGGTGAAAGCTATGGGAGATACCTGCAGCTGTTGCCTATTTCAATAAGCTTAAGAACATCTTCAACACATTTGACTTCCCATTCCTGTAATCCCACGACCTGGACTTGCTGTTTACCATCTTCTAACACTCTTAATTTTGTCTTCCTGTTCAACAAGTCAAAAACCTTGGGGAGGAGGGGAACATAGCAGTTAAAGAGGAGCTTTAAAAAACATTTTTGCTTCAAATCTCATATCAAAATATGCAAAGCATTCCATGCACAATCTTGCTTGAGCAGGGAGGTTGGACCAGATGACCCACTGTGGTCCCTTCCAACCTGTGATTGAAAGGGAAGTATAAAGAATTATTTGAAATAAAGCTTTTAGTACAAAAAGGAAAAATCTTTTATGTGACAAACTTGCAATCTTGTTTGTGAAAGAGAAATTCCATCTTCCTCAGAAAAAAATCAGGTACTTACCTTACCACTATAGATCTCAAAAAATGTTGCATATACTTGAAGTTCTAACTTGTTATAATTTGGCTTCTTTAGCATTAAAAAGACATCTCTAGCTGTGAATACATTTACAAAATAAAAAGAAATGTAGTTATGTATTTTCATTTAGTGAAGACTCATTAATACATATCAGTCTATTTTACAGCATATATTTTGCAAGTGTAACAGTCAAGTCAATCAACTAAGAAACACTGCAGTTTAAACTGCCACATTATGTTGGAAGATGCAGAAGACTCAAAAATTGTAAACTCAATCATCATTTATATTTCTTACATTTCTTAAGTTATCTATAAATATTTACCTTACCGTGTAAAAACTACACACCTAGAAACTACTTTTTATGTTATCAAAGATCCACTGTAATGCAAAATATGTAGACCCTTATGTTTGTACAACAGGAAGTAATATATTGACCTCAACTAATTTGCAAAAAGCCAACAGAACAATAAAGTCTCACCTGCAAGTGCATATATTCCTTTAGAACAATCTTGGTTCTTTCCTGAAAAGTCACCACCCATAGTCTAAAATAAAAAAAAACAAAAAAAGACCAAAAATACACTATAAAGATCACAGAACTGTAACTTGCATATTTGTTACTTATTAGAATTCATTGAAGTGTATAATATACAAAAAGAAGTGTATTGCTTACATGTAGAGGAAATACTTACATGGGTTTTTCCACTGCCTGTTTGTCCATATGCAAAGCAAGTGGCCATTCCCCTTTCAAATATGGTCTCTACTAATGGTCGAGCTGTAAACCTTAAATGTAAAAAACAACAGTATTTAAGAAATTTAATTACTTTAAAAAGCCCACACTACCACAAGGACACTATAAATTTTAATGCCAGAAGTGACAACACCAGTTCTGAACTTTGAGAGTCCAAAGGACATCTCCACATTAATTCCTGAACTAAAGAGACTACCAGCTGTAGGGCATTCAAATATCCTAAACAATTAGAGAAAAGCTACAAGGCGTTTCCCATTTATTTTACAAACATTTTATTTTTCTTCAAACCCCGAGAAAAAGAATTTTCTTGTTTTAGTGATGCAACATGGCACAGTTTACTACGTGGAGTTTGGAGCTCCCTAAAGAAGGCACCATTATAAGATGCAGAAGTAGGACAGTGCAGCAGTTAAATGCTTAGATTTTGCCAATACAAAAAATTCACTACAGTTTTTGTTCCTTAAATCAGCTTCCAAGATTATGTTTAGAAGACAAGTGGTCAAAAACACATTGCACGTCTTAATATTTTGAGAACATAGTTACCCTGAGACAAGGCTCAATAAAATGTCTACCCAGGCTCATCAGAATGGAAAAATCCAGTTATTCCTTAAGCATTATTTGATGTGTCAAAAATATTTTCCAAAATATAATTTTTCTACTTTAGAGAATTAATTTTTACTTAAATAAATGTAGCTATTGTTCCTAATTCAGCTGCTTATCACCATTACTTCATGAAAATCTCCAAAAGCAAAAGGTAACCTTATGGTGGTTATCTCCAGCAGGTGATGGAGGCAAGTGTCTCTCTTCCTAAACTTTTTCCAGGAGTTTACAAATAAAGTATGTTTAGTGACAGAAACAAGAATGATTGTTAACAGAAACACTGAGGTGTTACAACCTCCTTTCATTCCACTTTGGAACAAACACGTCACTTACAAAAATAATATGGGTAAGATTAAGCCATTCAGCAGAGGAGGGTTATGCAAAAATCTGTTTAACCGAATCATCAGTTTTCATCAAAAATGTACCAGATGATTCCTGATCATCCTTAGTCTTTCTTTTTTGCATCCTCCAATTATATACCTTTTTTTTTGTCCTCAAGAGGATATTCCCAAACAGTTTCAGGAAACCTATCCACCTAAGAAGCACATTCCATTATCTCTGCTTAATTGAGTTTGAAATTATTTATTTTGCTGATTTATAAAAAATTGACTTAATTAAATGTATTTTAAATTAAGGCAAAATACAAACATGTCTAGAAAATTTTTGTAAAGCATTATACAACGCCAAATTGTACCATGTCAAAACAGTCAAACTTTCCTTCTAGTAGTAGAACCTTTATTTGCAATCTTGATCCTTCGGAAATATAAACTCTGATTGTCCTTTAAAATTCAAAAGGCATTTAAGTTTTTTAATACAAAAAAAAGCTTGCAACTCAGTGTTGCAGCTCATGGATTCAAAAATACTTAAAATACAGCTTAAGTAAAGTAATATTAAGAAAATAGAGTAGTACATTTCTTGAGAACATTTTTCAGTATAGAAATATGAGTAATTTTAGCATATTGAAGAAAACTGAAGTAACTTGTTATACTTTTTTTCCCCCCCATTGTGACCCTGGTAGTTCTGGTTAGAGCAGAACATGATACCTATCTTCTTCACAATTATGTTACTACAGGAGGCCTTGAAGTAGATTATCCTTCATGTAATAATCATTATTGTGCCATATGAGGGAGGAAAAAAGTCTGTACTGCTATACAGACTAGAGATTTATTGTTTTAGTATGAATACAAGCATCTTTCAATATTTTCCCATATTACTATTAATTTATTATGCAAGTAATAAAAATTTTGCTGAAGAAACTCAATACAAAAACGTAATAACATTGTATGTCAAAAATATCCCTCATTTAAACACTATGCTCACAAAGACAACATGAAGGAGGGAGATTACAGGAACTGGTTGTTAAGGGGGAGGAAAACCTGCAAGAGGCTGTAAGGAAAAGGCTAGACAGAAAAGCAAAACTTGAGACAAAGGAAGGCCGTGGGGTGTAGGCCCCTTTGAGCCCTTTTGAGAAATCTCATACACTCATAATGAAGGAACTGGAAACAGCCAGGTGTTCTATGACATATGCCATGAGATATGTGTCCAAGGGATTTCCATGGGCATGATGGCCTGCTAATGGGGTAATAAGTTATCAGGTAAAGGCGCTGTCTCTCTCCTCTAGCCTCCAGTGTTTTTTCACTGAATCTCTAGCCAAGTATTCTTGAATCTGAGTCACTTTTCTCCCCCTCTTGTATTGGAAAGTCCTAAGGGATACTGACTCTCTACCCAATAAGTGGGCAGGGACAGCCAGGAAGTGACCTTTCAGCTATAAGCTGGGAGAAGTTCGAGCAGACAACAGATGTCTGGGAAAGGCCAAAGCTCAACTGCTCCTCTATGTGAAGATGTTATCTCCATGTGACAGAGGCACACCTCACCAGCTAGATCACTCTCCCACAGCCTTTTACTATCATGAAAGAAAAGATGCTACCAGTAGACAATCATTAGAGACAGAAATTTACAGGGGCACAGCTTTATTGTTTAGAAGTTTTTTTCATTAGTGTAAACTAACAGACTAAAAAGTTTTTACTTTTGCTACACTTCTCCTTTTACTTCTATCAAGCATAAGACACAAGTTTTCATTGTCAAGGTCTTTTAATAATTCTCTTATCCACCTACAGGATGTTAGCATCTAACATCAGTCAGAATATGATGCCTACTTTGACTTCCTAATTGTTGGATTAAAACCAAGAATTAAGATAATTCTCTGTCCCTAGTCCTTGTTATAAATGCATATTATATAGTTGGCTTTTTGCAAATATTAATGAATACTATATGTATAATTTTACTGTATTATCTTTTATTAATAGAGTTTAGAAAGGTAATAAATGTATATTTTCTGATTTTAACATAGGGTTAACAGTGAAAAGGCTAGGCTTTTTTCTCTTTGTAACATCTAAACTGACCAAACCAGAAGGTATGGAGGCTCACCTTGCATTCCTGCATAAAGGCTGCTGACTTTCTGTTTCTTATGCAAATGAAGATAATCAAAAATCTCAGGAGAAGAATTTATGAGACCCATGTTACCAGATGGAGTGGAGCCACCCACAGATGGATCTACCAGATAAAATGATTGGGGGGAATTGAAACTGATCAAACCCAAAGAGAATGTTTGAATCATGCATTAGGGTCTATTGAATATGTAACACAGCGATCCTTAAAACATAGAATCTGAAAGGGTAAAGGGTGTGCTGCTGGCTGGCTTTATGCCAGGCACCCTCAGCTGAGAAACTTTTGCTTTTCTGTCTCCTAATTGTCTATTTTTTATTTTTTATTAAACTTATAAATTTTTCTAAGAAAGTGAACCTCGTTTTTCACATCCTTAAGGCTATGGGAAGCACTTTCTAAGCATAAGGAAAATTATCTTAATCAAATTCTTTTCTAATATCAATATTCTTTGCCAAAAAATTCACAATATTTATACTCCGTACCAAGATTATGACTTGCTATGGTGTCTAACCTTGTCTGCTACTGTATCTAATCCATTTAGCAACTTGTACAAGGTAAACAGCTACTTCTAAACAAGTTTTTTAAAGTGTTGTGTACATTATTCTGTTTCAACTGTGGAAGTGAAACAGAAGAATAAAGGAGAAAATGAAGATCCAAATACCATGGGGTCTCTTTCTCTGCTCTTTCCTCACCCTCTCCTGATTGGTTTGCCTCCTGAGGAGGCAATACACACTAGAGCCTGGAAAAGCCTTGGAGGAGAACTGAGAGCAGGATTCAGGATAAACAGAGCTAAACCAAAAGTAAACAAGCAAAAGAATGGAGTTAGCAACATACATATCTGATAACAGAGAGAATAGAAGTCTATAACCAAGGTAAGACCACAGTTATTGACATCAAAGATATATGAGAAAAAAGGTTCCCCAAAACCCCCATATACACATACCTGTAAACCATTTCATTAGGAGCCATGTCATCAAAGGCATAATCAAAACGAAAAGTTTGATTTTCTAGGTACCTTGTTAAATCCACCTTTTGTTTTGGTTCATGTACCATCACAACATCTTTACTAGGAATTGTTATTACATCAAGGTCTTTCATTAAAGTTTCTATAAAATAAATGAAATATATATATATTTAAGTAGCAACACATCACTATTTTTTACATATTTTCATTGTTTACACTCTTATAATGTCTCAGATAACACAGCTCTTCCAAGTAACAACACTGCAATGGACTTGGGCTTCTGATACCTAGATAGTTATCTGCTAAGTAAGAGATTTCATCTTTGAAGTCGTCCTATCTTACCAGGTGCTAGAAGGCAAAGAAAGGTTGTACAAAGTTGATTAGAAAAACTAAGATAATTAATGATAGCACTATCATTATAGCTTCATTTTAAAATTCTGTCTTTTTATTTTTCTTAAATCCCTAAAGTTATAGTCATATCTTCACAGCTTTCAAAAAGAAAAAAAAATCTTTTCATTCTACATAGTTTCATTTTTGTATTCCTCCTGGAATCTCAGGTCTTTAATATAGAATTTCTCAAAAGTAAAATGTTTTCTTTAAATTATCTTGTAAGTAGAAACATGCTGAACATGCTAAAGATGTTTCCTATCACTAGGAATGAACAAAAGCCGTCTAGATGCAATTTTAGTAGTAAGTCCTCAGGTTATAATTACTACATAGCACTACAATTTATTGCTAATTGTTGTATGAGATATGACTCAGCAAAAAAGAGAACCCAGCAATCCATGAGATGCACAAAAATAACGATCCTTTCTGTGTACAGTCAGGATCACTGCTGTGTCCTACTTGCATTTCTATGTAAAATTTCTTAAGGCATGCAGTTCAAGAATTTGATATAGCTCTATACAATCAGGTAGACATCTTTTCATCAGTTAAAATGTTGATCAAACAGCACAATGGTTACTATTGCATGACATTACACACCAACATAAATATGTATTCAAGTCACTATTTATTCAATTTTTCAACTGCACTGCAATAAAATAAAATAAAATAAAATAAAATAAAATAAAATAAAATAAAATAAAATAAAATAAAATAAAATAATTCTGCAGCAATAACAGAGAATAAATAAGGAATAATGATGAAAAGATCTATATAAAGGTAATTTTTTTGGGAAAAAACTTTAGTTAAAGCAGTCAAAAGCTGTTTTTTCTTAGACAATTTTTTAAAATATATGTCACTGAAATAAAATCTTAAAATGTCAGTCTGAAGACCTACGTCCTGCAAAGTCAATCCACAAAATGATTGGTGCTGAGAACACCTAAAGATTTTGGTGATAATTCTGTGTTTGTGAGACTTCCTGAAGTTGATTTATACACTTGATTTCTAGTAAATTATTTGAATATCTTACAGCATTTCGAAATACAGAACATGAAAGGGGAACGATAACATTTTGGACACATTTTTGCAATAATAATAAATGAAAAACTATTTATATTTTTCTCTTCATGGTATTACACACTAACATCTTATATTTCTTTATATAATTTTATATAATTTAAAAATGTAGCAAGAGAAATATTGTTTCTTATGAACTTTCAAAATTAAAGTGAATGTTCCCAGAATACTGCATTATGTGGGTACAAGATTATCTCTATGGTTCCTTCCCAGCATAGATTATTTCATTAATACCTTTTTATTATAGCTTATTCTTAAAAATGCAAAATAACTTTAGTGCGAATCTCATTTTTACTTAGACACTCATCTTCCTACCAACAACTCAGAACTATTTTTAATAGCTCCAAACCACTAATATCCAAGATATTTGCACAGAATCGAGTCCCACTTCTGAAACCTAATTTATGCCTGATACCAACTTGCTGTCAATTATTGTATTTTCACTTTCTCCACCTTCAGTGCAGGTTGAAGGTAACATTCCCCCCAATGTATCACATTTCTAAGTTATATTTTATTAAAGATAACCTCCAATGCTACAACAAAAATTGAACTGTTACCAGACTTGTATATTGAATGCCCTTATGACATAGGTTGTGAAAAATAGTTTCAATCAATCAGTTTTTGAGATTATGCATTCCTTTCAGATCAATTAAAAAAAATACAGGGAATAAGAAAACAGTAAAAGTAATAAACAAAAAAGGGAGTGGAAGCAGCAACATGGACGGGAAAAAATAAGACAAAAGAAAACTAACTATATACTAACATCAGTATATGTTTTCCCTTTCCTATACAATTCTCCCATGTTCCTCTGGATATCTTCCAGATAACTCTCAATGTGTAGTTGACAGTACAAAAATAATAAATGCATCCCATGCTGTTTCAGAGTCAGAGATGTTCTTTGAGTCCTTAAGATAACAAAAAACCAAAGAGAAGGAAAGAAACATCTTTCAAAATAAAAATCAGCTTACTTTATTGTTGGATTAATACAGGCTTCAATCCAGATGTATTTGCAGTTCATAATTTCCCATGAAAGTAAAGAACTTAATAGAAAGATTGGGATTTAACTGGAGTTGAAAACCTAAATGGCTTTTTTTGGGAGGGGATATAGACTCCAGGTTGATCACCAGGCCATAAGAAAAAAAGTTGTAACGCAAATCATACATGAAAAGAAGTCACTAAGGAGTGATTCCAGTACCTAAAAATAATTTTTTAGTGCAATTTCATATGGCCTAAGGTATCCTGCCCAGCCCTGAGCAGCAGTTCCAGGAGGTAAGTCTCCAGTTTGTCTATAACCTGCTAGCCTTGCAAGGATATCTTGGACACCCTTGAGCACCTTAAATGTCAGAAGACACCAACATTCAGACACCTGAATTGTACCCTTGATGTCTGATTCAAGACTTGAAAGTACAAATATACATGTATAACAAAAAAGTGCAGGAAAGTTTTCATTGAGTAGCTCACTGAACAGGAGATCACTTAAAGATAGTTTAAAAGAATGGTGACCCTAACACAATATAAAAATACTGAAGAAATTACAGTAGAATTAATTCCCAGATCAACTAAATGCATCCTAGATGACCTTGGGAAAAAATTACACTCCATAAAATGGTGACAGTTAAACTGCTTTTATCCCTGTCTCTATTCAGATTAGCACAAGTTTATAAATTTTCTGGGTACCTCACACATATTGTCTAGTATAACAGAGTTTTGCCTTTGATCAGTATTTCTAGATCTCTTTAATATAAATAATGTTACTATTGGAAGCAGTTTTTCAGAGAAAAAATTCTGAAAAATCTTAAATGGCCATACCTTTTTTGTTGAGTGGTCGTTTTCGTACACAAACACATATCCTGTGCTCATCAATCTACAAAGGAAACAATCTTTCAGTGAAACATACCTCAATTCCAGTTATACAGTATTTTACTTCTATTCTTGAATAACAATATCATTTAAACAAATATAAATTTACAAGACAGTGAGTCATCTGAATGCATAAAAGCCCCTTGTCTCTGCACAGTAACCTAGAACCCAAAAGGGAGAACCATACATTAATAAAACTCCCCGCAAACAGTGATCTGATCCTGCAGAGTATCAGGTATGTCTTGGAACATAGCAAGCAAATCCAGGTGTAACAGGGTAGATATGCTATTGACAGAACTTGTCACAATATCTTTGATCATGCCCAGGTAGAATTCTCAGTCTTGAGGGGTACAGAAGAGGTAAAAAGCAAAATCAGGACCCTAAACCTCAGAAAGTCAAACTTTCAGTGCTAGCGTATGGGGTCCCTTGGAAAACTGTTCTCAGAAATAAAAGAGCAAATGAGAGCTGGGAGATATTTAAAAGACATTTTTTTCATAGGGTGCGAGAGCTCTCAATCCCAACATGGAAGAAGTCAGGCAGGGGATGCAGGAGGCCAAATTGGCTAGGTCAAGACCTCTTAGCCTGTTATAAGTACATATTATATTATTGGCTTTTTGCAAATTTTAAAATGAATGCTATATGTATTGTCGGAGGCCAGGGCACCCCTTTGGATGACCTGGGACCCGAGGAAGAGAGTTTGAACCCTGGACAGGGGGATGTGAAGTCGGTCCAGGGGGGTTGGAGACCTTGGCACACAGCCCGGAAAGGCACCGATGATTTTAGTCCATGGGAAAGGCTTCCAACACTCAGAGAAGAATTACAAACCTCAAGGGTGTGAAAACAGTAGCTTAGCACAGCATGGGGTGAAAAATTTTGTAGTTTTAGGATTCTTAGCATAGAGGTAAATGGGGGACAAGATGGAGGATTTAGGGTGTTGCCCTGGGTTCTTCTCCTTCTTCCTCGTCCTCCATCTTCTGAGGTAGTGATGACACAAAGTAGTGAAAAGGGATTGGGTTAAGGTAGAAATGACCTTTCGAGTATAGGCACTAGACATTGGCACAAAATAGTAAATAATGGACACGTAGTTATCTGTATAAGAGCAAAGCAAGGCCCCATGGGAGGGCAGTGGCCTCATGTCCCAGCTGCTGTCCCGACCTCTGCTCGGTGCGGAGAAAATTCTGAGATATCAAATAATAAACAACATGAGAAACCTGAAAACAAGGCCTTGAAGACTCCGCTTTTTTCAGGGCTTTTAGAGGGCCAAGGACTCTTAACAGCTGGAATCTCGGGTGAGAAACCAAACCCGAGAATGTATAATGTTAGAAAACTTTGCTGTATTAATATAAGTTTATTTTATTTCGGCTATTAACAAGACTTAGAAATAGTAGTGTTGTTATAAATGAATAGCAGCCAATCGGATAAAAAGCACAAGATTTTTATTTTTCCATTTCCAAAAATCTATCTGAGACAGCCACAAGCAACATTGATTGAATGCTGGGTGAACAGGCGATCAGCAGCAAGGGTGTTATCCCGCCCTGTCCACACTTTCCAAGTTTTGGGGTCTGGTTTTTATACTATTTTTTGTGCCTAGCGGCTAGTCCATTGTGTTTCTGTTCAATTTCCACATTCATGCACCGTCTTTCACTCGTTGATGAACCTTGAACAGATTTCCCGGCACTGGTGTATGTCTTGAAAAGAAGTTCCTGGAACACAGCTTTTTGGATGGTGATTTTACTTCATCTCCAGGTTCTCCATCGAGATTGGCATCAGTTACTTGATTGTCCAGGTGCACAGAGTCTGATTTGCTCAACGAGCCATATCCTGCTCAGCCAGTCTTTTCAGTTGTAAATCCAGGTCTCACCCTGCTATCTTACAGTTGCAAAGTAAGTCCCGATATTCGGGAACACCTTCCCTCCATGGGAACTGGGACTTACTTTACAGTGTTCCAAGATTTACAAAGTACAAAATATTTGATACATTATTTTATTTACTACATCTATTACATTTCTAATATTCTAATACACGAATTTATCCATCACATCTATCACAGTCCCCCACCTTTTTTATTAACACATTAAATTCATGCCTACATTACCCTATTTTCAAAAACTATATTTATTAAAAAAAATGATTTCCCTTTTCCCCTTATCACCCTGATAACTAAGTTTTATTATCACCAGTCTTCATCAGACCGGTCATATTCATCCCACTCTTCCTGCATTATCTCACAATACTTTTTGTAGGATAAGTGTTCTTCTTTCACTTTTTCTTCAAACTTTTCCAGAACTTCAGCTGCTCGGCTTTTCTCCTCCAGTTTCATTATCCTAGAAACCTTTGATATTTGGCCAGCCTTTCCCCCAGTGAGTTCGGGGGCAGTGGGCATAGCTGCAATTTACATACCTTGGACCACTGAATGAATTAATCGGATTAGACAAGGGATTAAACAGGGTAAAAACATGATTCCAGCCACTGAACATAATATGAAGAAAACTATCTTTTTCCACCAAGCCCCTTGTCCAAATAGTTGGTCCCACCAAGCGGCTTGGAGAATGGAGTTCCATTTTTGGACTGGTACATGTGCTACCTTCTTGATTTCAGCTGCCAAGACCCTTATGGTCTCAGCATAATCATCTATCTCTATACAACATTCTGATTCATTAAATTTCCCACAGACTCCCCCTTCTTCTGCTAATAAGTAGTCAAGAGCTGATCAGTTTTGGTACACGAAGGCCCTCATCTGTGAGTGTTGTTTTGCTAATAATTCTAGGGCATCCGAAGTATGGTTGGAAATGATTTCTACTACAGCTTGTAGTCTTATTAATCTATTCAAAAGATAGATGGGAGTCTGATATCCCCAACTTCCATCATTGGCCCAGGTTGCAGGACCATAATATTCTATGATTCTCTCTGCAGGCCAATCCTCATTTCCCCATTTTTGACTTCCCCCAGCCATGGGTAATTCCCTTCTTAAATCTCTTTTTTGTCTACCTAGGGTCTCATATAGAGGAGCTCCCAATAGACTACTTTCTGTTCTTGGGAGGGTGAAAAAGAAGGGCCTAATCATTCCCAGTGTGCAGGATCCTTTCCATTTTCAGGGCAGCTCACTATAAGCTTTCTTTCCACAAATCCAATAAATGCCATCAGGGGCTTTCCATCTATTTACCTTCTCAGACTCTCTCCAGTATTCTCACAATCCTTCTAAAGATTGGTAAGGGTTAGGTCCGGAACTTTTGTGCCAACATAGCCCAATTGATTCAAACCACTCACAAGTGTCTTTTTTCTCTTGACCCCAGAACCCAGCCGCGGGTTCGGGTTGCCAAGTCTTAGATTTGTCATTTGAATTTACAGTGAGGGTGGATATGCAGGGGGTATATCCTACCAATTCTGTGTATTCTTTTCCCTCTCTGCTGATACATACAGTTCCAATGATTCTTTTATCTAGTACCCACCCTTCAGGTCTCTGCATAGTTTTTGAAATTTGAGTATTATCCCATTTTAGAAGTTGTTCCGGAGTTAAGCTCTCACCTTTCCAGGACCATCTTTCTGCTGATTTCAGTCCCCCGCAGATCCAGCAATTAGAGAGTCCTAATTCTGTGGCGATTTCCTGCATTAAATCTATAAACAGATTTTGATTTGGGGCAGGTAATCCCCAGTCATTGCATTGTTTCTCCAATTGCTCATAATGCTCACTTAGGGTTTTTAACCTTTCTTGTTCCATCCTTCTTTTTCTTGCTTCTGACTCCTGCCTTTTTAGTTCTTGGGTTAGCATTTGCACTTTGCTTTCTGGGTCAAGTCCCTCCTCGTTCTTTGAAAAGCAAAAGGTTTCATCAAACTGCAAACACATTCTGTCATCATCATCTTTGAGGAGATCTAGCACTATGGGTTCATTCCCTAAGGAGGATTTTGCTTCATGATTTAAATTCTTTCCCACCCAATGCATCTTTCCTCCCATAGTGCAAATCTCCAATTTATTTTTATCATAACATAATTTGTTGACCTGGTAGTAGGCTAGAAAGGTAGATTTCTTTTTTCCCCCTATCCATACCGTTCGGTTACATTGATCACACACAGAGATGGTTGGCATTCCTCCTATTTCTCATTTGTGCATTTGGTGAATGGAGGAGTCTTTTCTTGCATTGTTGGACAGCCTGTCCTTAGGGATTGCCCTCGGGTTGTGACACACCACCCCCTTTTCCAATTCACATACTTTGAATTGAGTGCCATTGAAAGAACAATACCCTTTTGGCTTACCCTCTTGGCAATTGTATTGTGCTTGGTACTCTACAGTCTTTATGGTCGCTTGTCCTTTCAGTGCTACCTGCAGGCACTGTTGGCATTCATTCAGGGGTTCCTGCCTCTGCGGATCCTCTGGGAGCAACCCGTCCGCTTGGCACATGGCTTGGCTCAGGACTAGCAGGATTCCCCACAGGAATACCCCTCTGCCTTTCCCTTCGCCCACGGGGTAGCAGCCAGCGGCGGGGTAAACCATCTTCTTGGCAGCAGGCGTATGCTTCAGGGGTCTCTCTAGTCTGAACCGCAAACCTCCATTTAAACACATTCCACCTGGACAATTTTACCGTGTCTGACCTGCAAGGTACTTTAATGGTTCTCCGGCACTCTGTCGCAAGGACTTCTGCCTTCACGTCCAATTTCCCTTTTGTTCCCTTTTTGTATATTAGGTACCAATCTGAAGAGTCCAATTCTATCAACCCGGCATGAGTGGCAAACACTAAGAGACAGCTTGTCTCCTTTTGTTCCTCCTCCAAACACTTAGTACACAAACCCTTTGGTCGATTTCCTCCCCGACAGTGAGCTACCCAAATTTGTTTACAATATACACACTCAAAATGTATAAATGGAAAACATTCACAATCTGGCTCAGAGCAACTTATCTGATCCTCTTTGGTCATTTATGGTGTCGCTGAAGCTTGATCTTCAAGTCCCCAGGGGAAGAGGCTATCTTCCACTCCGGGGCGGTGTCTGGAGGTTCGACCTTCTTTACCTGTGACGCGTGGGTCCAGCCTTTTTCTGCAGTTCTGATGGCTGTATCTGTGGTGAGAAGGATGACAAAGGGACCTTCCCAATGAGGTGCCAGAGGAACTTCCCTCCAGGTTTTGATTAAAACCTTATCCCCAGGATGTATTTGGTGAATGGCAAACCCCAAGGGGGCACTCTGAGGAATCAGTCCTCTCTTTCACAGATCCTATAAATTTTTGTTTATAGTTATTAAATATGGTTGAATTTGATTATCCTCTATTTGCGGATGTCCGACGGGCATTCCATGCTGGTAAGGCATTCCATACAGCATTTCAAATGGTGACAGTCCGGTCTCCGAGTGAGGCATGGTTCTAATGTTCAGTAGAGCTAGAGGAAGACACTGTACCCAAGACATCTTTGTTTCTAGCATCAATTCTGCTAGCTGTGCTTTCAGTGTTTGGTTCATCCTCTCTACCTGTCCTGAGCTCTGGGGGTGCCATGGGGTGTGATACTGCCATGGGATTCCTAAGGCCTCAGATATTTGTTTAATAATTTTGGAGGTGAAATGTGTGCCCTGATCAGAATCTATGTGATTCACTATTCCATATCGAGGAATAATTTCTTCCAGTAATACTTTTGACACTGTTTGGGCTGTAGCCCTTGCTCAAGGGAAGGCTTCAACCCAGTGTTAATTTGTCAACTATTACCAATAAAAATTTATATCTTCCTACCTTAGGTAGATCAATGAAGTCCACTTGGATTCTTTCAAATGGTCGACAGGGGACAGGAAGTGTCCCTAAAGCTGTTTGTTTGGATCTGGCCCGATTCACCTGTTGGCATATCATACACCCCTGCACTTCTTGTTTTGCCAATTCATATATTCCTTTACATCCAAATAATTTCAGAAATTGTTCTGCTAAAGCTTGTGTTCCCCAGTGAGTCTGCTGATGCAGTCTCCTCAGAATTTTTCTGGTATAATCTTTTGGTAATAGTTCTCTTCCAGCAGGTAATTTCCACCTCCCTTCTTCTAATCTCCCACCTATTTTCTCAAATCCTTCAATTTCCTTTTGGGAGGGATTTGGGAGAAATTCTTGGATTCCTCCTTCCCTCACCTCAGAGGTACTCACTGTGAGTAAGGCTGCTCTTTTTGCCTCTTTGTCTGCCAAGTTGTTACCTCTAGTCTGAAATTGCATACCCACCTGATGTCCTTTCACATGGACAATGGAGATTTCCTCTGGCTCTCTGACAGCTAAAATTTGCTTGATTATTTCCCCATGAATCAACCCTCGACCTCGAGTGTTGATTAGACCTCTCTCCTCCCATATCTTCCCAAATGTGTGTACCACTCCAAAAGCATATTTTGAATCAGTAAAGATTGTACCTTTCTTTCCTTTTAATCTTTTCAGTGCCCTTAGGACTGGACACAATTCCCAGGCTTGTGCAGACCAATTAGCGCTCAGGAGTCCAGATTCCACTACTCTCCCTGATTTGCCATCTATGATAGCATATCCTGATTTCCTTTTCCCTTCCACCACTCTTGATGACCCTTCGGCAAACCATTTTTCTCCATTTTCTAATTCCTCTTCCTCCAAACCTGGCCTTATCTTTGTTTGTAATTCCACCACTTCTGCACAATTATGGGAGGGCCCCTCTAATGCTTCACCGAACAAAAATTGGGCTGGATTTTGAGTGGTGGTGGTTCTCAGTTCTAAGTCATGTGAGTGAACTAGGATAGCCTCATATTTCAGGAGCCTGGCATCAGTGAGCCATTTATCGGCTTTTTGTCACAGAATGCTCCTTCCATTGTGTGGAGTGTAGACCATTAGAGGAACCCCAAAAGTTATTTTCTTTGCTTCCTCTACTAATAGAGCAACAGCAACAATAGCTTGCAAACAAGTAGGCCACCCTCTACTTACTGCATCCAGGAGTTTAGAAACGTATCCCACAGGTTTCTTGACTCCTGCCCAGTCTTGAGTTAACACACCTTGGGCAGTATGGTTACAGACATCCACAAACAGTTGAAATTGCCTTTTTACATCTGGCAAGCTCAGCACAGGGGCTGATATCAGAGCCTCTTTCAATCCTTTGAATTTTAGTTCATCTTGTTCAGTCCATTTCAATCTGTCAGTGTTTAGTCTCTCATAAAGAAACTTTACCTTGTCACTATATCCTTCAATCCATTGCCTGCAATATCCTAGGAGCCCCAGTAATTGTCTAATTTCCCTTTTTGTGCGTGGAGAGGGTAAAGCTATAATTCCTGCCACTCTCTCAGGGTCTAGTTTCTTCTTACCTTTTGATATCCAGTGACCTAAATACTTTACTTCTGATTCTGTGAATTGTAATTTAGACTTTGAGACTTTAAGTCCCCTGTTCCCTAAGAAATTCAACAAGGCGATAGTGCATTTCCTCACATCCTCCTCTTTTGACCAGCCACTAGCAAATCATCGACATATTGCAATAATTTTGTCCCTTCCACTGGTATAAACTGGCTTAGCAATTGTTCAAGGGCTTGGCCAAATAGATTAGGTGAATCTACAAATCCTTGTGGCAAGGAGGTCCACCTAAGTTGTTGTTTTCTATTTGTTTCAGGGTCCTCCCATTGGAAAGCAAAGAGATCTCGGCTAGAGGACAAGCCCAAAAATCCTTTAAATCAATTACGCTGTACCACACATCCTCTGGGGATATCCTATTCAGGAGGGTGTAGGGATTAGCCACCACTGGGAACTGGGTTTTTGTCCTCTCATTTACCGCTCAAAGGTCTTGCACCAACCTGTAACTTCCATCTGCTTTTCTGACTGCTAGGATGGGGGTGTTATGTCTTGACATGCAAGGCTCCAAAGTTCCTTTTTGCACCAAGTCATCTATCACTTGTTTCAACCCTCTCCTCCCCTCCATGGAGATAGGATATTGTTTTATTCTAATTGGATCCTCAGGTCTTTCTATTTCGATTGAAATAGGTTCTATTTCCAGTCTCCCCACTTCCCCTCGGGAGTGCCAAACCTTAGGATCAATTTTGTTTTCATCTGCTTCAGTTAATTTATACAGACTTACCACCAACTGTGAGTCCTTCACAATCAAGTTTATTCCCAAAGCTATGATCATATCTCTACCTAATAAATTGTAATCTGCTTCCTCCACCAGCAACAAATTCCCTAAACAAATTTTGTCTTCAGATTCTATTCCCACATTTTTTATAAGGGGCATTTTAAATGGATCCCCTTTTGCGCCTATGACCAACATTCTTTCTTGGCTTTTTAAGCATCCAGAGGGTAATTTCTGCACAGTGCTTCTTTCTGCCCCCACGTCCACCAAAAAGATTATTATTTGTTTGTGGGGGACCTACCTTTAATTGTATCAAGGGCTCGTTAGATGTTCTGGTCCCCAAAATAAAAAGCCCCCGACACCCCTAATCTTGAAAAATCTTTTCACCCTTTATCCTCTTTTTGCAGTCCCTTTTTAAGTGTCCCTTCTTCTTACAATAGTAGCATTCTGGAAGTTCCCTTTGGGGCTCCGAGCTTCTATTGAGAGGGACGGACTGCCTCCTCTGTGTTGTTTTTGCCGTGTCTCAGGAGCGTTCATATTTTTGAACTTCTTTTACTGCTGTGACCAATACCTTTGACTGCAGTTTCTGTTTTTCCTCATCCCTTCTCATGTAAACTTTTTCTGCTTCCCTAAGTAATTCTTGTAAACTTTTCTCTTGCCAATTATCTATTTTCTCTAGTTTCTTTCTTATGTCTTCCCATGATTTTGCTAAGAATTGTGTTTTTAGCAGCACTTCCCCAATGGGAGAGTTTGAGTCTGTTCCAGAATATACCTGCAGACTCTTTCGGATTCGGTCCAATCATTCCGAGGGAGTTTCGTCTTTTCCCTGACATTCCCTGAACACCCTGCTGATGTTTTGACATCTCGGCCCTGCCTCCCGTATACCCTGGATTATGAGGTTTCTGAGATCTATCATGTTTTGCCTACCTTCCTCCGTCTGGGAGTTCCATCCCGGATTTTGATTTGGCCATTTCTGTTCCCCAGAGGTTCCCTGGGGGTTGCGGCGCTCCCAGTCCCGTATGCCTGCTTGTCTTATCATTTCCCTTTCTTCATTATTAAACAAGGATCTCAGGATTGATGTAAGATCTTGATATGTGAAAATACTAGTTCCTAGAAATTCGTCCAGCCTATCTGCCACCCCAAAAGGATCATGCATCAACCGTCCCATTTCTTTCTTAAATGCTCTCACATCCCCAGTATTTATCGGCACATTCACAAATCCAATGATTCCAGGTGCTGTTGGCACTTCCCTTAGGGGGAAAAGATTGTGCCTTTCCTCCTCATTCTCACTTTCGTCCTCATTTGCTCTTTTTGCCCGGCGTCGGGTTTGACTTGCGGGGGGGCGAATTTGTTATGATTAATTTTTTGGCTTCCATCGACTGCGGGGCTGGTAGGGGTGGAGGGAAAAGTGGAGGAGGAATCAAGTTTTGTGCAGGGGGAGGAGAAATCTCTGGAGGTTGCTAGGGAAACAGGGATGGAGGGTGCGAAGAGGCTTGTGGGGGTTGTAGTTCTATGGTTTGTGAGGGGATTGCCCCTGGGGGCAGTGTCGCAGTCTGCTTTAAGACTGGCAGAGGGGCAAGAAGGGATGCCTGGACAGGAGGTATCTCTGGAGGCAGAGGCAGAAGAGGAAGTTGGAGTGGGAGAGTTCCCTGAATGCCCGGGGGTAGGAGAGAGATGGGGGCCGGGGCAGGTACAGTGCCCAGTACCCCCAACAGGGGTCCGAACTCCGGTGCTGGTTGATTCATGGGTCCCGGGGGTGCGTATGGGGACGCTGGGGCCTGCACGGGCGGTGGCATGGAAACCAGGTACGGAGGAGGGAGATGGTCTAAGGGGTCCCATACATCATTTCGAACTTCCACTCCCTTTTTAGTTTTCATTGAGAACAATCCAATTCTGGGTCTTTCCCACAATTTGGCATATTCCTTCTCCTCATGGTCCTGCGGTTTCTTATCACTCACATAATCGCTTAAGGCTTTGCAGATCCATTTCTCACACGTACCAAATGTGGGCCAAATTACATGATTCCTTATTTCTTTTCCTCCCCAAACTTCTATGCAGTAGTATATAATTTTCTCCTTAGATTTTCCCTTTCTCTTAGAACAGTCCTCCCAGTGCTCCAACATCCATCCCAGCAGGCTATCTCGGGGAATTTCGAGGGCACTATCCTCCTTTCCCAGAGCGTGTTTCTCTTGTGTCTCCTTGCGAGGCTTGCTCTTTCTTTGTCCCATCTTTGAGTTTTTCTTACCTTTTGCAAGTCCTGTGGTGGACCTCTCTTAACTCTCTAATTTTATGAACTGGGATCCTCTCGATCCCTCTCCCAAGTGGGCTTTGTTTTACTGGATTACTTACCCTTCCAGCGAGCTGAGCTGAGGGTCTTTTCGGCCAGCGGTAGATTTCCCTCTTGGTGATTTCCTTGGGCTTTCACACAGCCCTGAGCTAAAAGGTTTACCAGTTCCTGAACTCCAAGGAACGCCTCCTTCCCTTTTAGCATCCCGTCATCAGTCCCCAAAACCTTCCCGTGTTTTGGTTTTTACGAGAAAAAATGAGATTTTTGTCCAGAATCACTTCCCCGTCGGCTGACCAACTCCCTCGGGGGAGGATGGAACTGCGACCTTCAGGTTCACATTCAGGTCATGATAAAATCCCGTCTCATTCACTCGCCCAATCACACTCACTCAACCAGCAATACTTACAGCTTCCTTTTCTTGCATGGGTTCTTCATGCACGTAGATTTTTTCGAGTGAAAAATTTTGCCAGTTTCCTGAAGACCTCTCCAGGTATTCCCTGAGTTCTCTGATTTCTTTTGGATCCGACACCTCTCCTTTTATTGTGGCTTTGGCCTAAATTTGTTCGTGATACAATCAATGCTATGGGGTCTCCCGCTCTGCCAGGCCACCGAAGGTTGGCAGGGACGCCTCCTGAGCAAAGGGGTTCCGCGGCACTGGGATTGTATCCGAGTCATGGCACCAATCTGTTATAAATGAATATCAGCCAATTGGATAAAAAGCACAAGATTTTTATTTTTCCATTTCCAAAAATCTATCTGAGACAGCCACAAGCAACATTGATTGAATGCTGGGTGAACAGGTGATCAGCAGCAAGGGTGCTATCCCGCCCTGTCCACACTTTCCGAGTTTTGGGGTCTGGTTTTTATACTATTTTTCGTGCCTAGCGGCTAGTCCATTGTGTTTCTGTTCAATTTCCACATTCATGCACCGTCTTTCACTCGTTGATGAACCTTGAACAGATTTCCCAGCACTGGTGTATGTCTTGAAAAGAAGTTCCTGGAACACAGCTTTTTGGATGGTGATTTTACTTCATCTCCAGGTTCTCCATCGAGATTGGCATCAGTTACTTGATTGTCCAGGTGCACAGAGTCTGATTTGCTCAACGAGCCATATCCTGCTCAGCCAGTCTTTTCAGTTGTAAATCCAGGTCTCACCCTGCTATCTTACAGTTGCAAAGTAAGTCCCGATATTCGGGAACACCTTCCCTTCATGGGAACTGGGACTTACTTTACAGTGTTCCAAGATTTACAAAGTACAAAATATTTGATACATTATTTTATTTACTACCTCTATTACATTTCTAATATTCTAATACACGAATTTATCCATCACATCTATCACAGTGTGATATATATATATACTTCTTGGACCATAGCATGGTATGTAGAATGCTTTCTTGTTCATGTAGCTAACTCAGAAGAATGGTAAAGATAATCAGGAAATTCCCCACATTCTTGGATTATCCTATCTGGATGAAGATAATGGTGACAGACCCCAGAACTCCAAAGGAAGAATTTATTGATCCTCTGTTATCAGGGAGTGGGTCCACAGGATGGAGCCACAAGGAGATTTAATCTTCAGGATGGAGCCACAAGGAAAAATGTTGATCTGCAAGATGGAATGGGGGCAGGTTGGGGGTTGAAACAAAGCAAAAGAATGTTTGAATAATGCATGAGGGTCTATGAATATGCAACATGCTGGTGCATTTAAAGAAGTGTTTCTGGTATGGTAAGGTGTGCTCTTGGCTGAATGCCAAGCAACCAGCCATAAACTATTTTGCTTTTCTGTCTCCTAATTGTCTTTTTATTAAACTTTTTTAAAATTTTACCAAGAAAGTGAACCTCATTTTTCACATAGGCAAACTAAAACACAAAATCAAAATGCATATGCAGTGGAAGCAGAGGCACATCCTGGGGAGATTAGAGGGATATGGCCTGGGATTGCAGGGTGGGGATCAGGAAAACCAAGGCACATCTGGACTTGAACTTGACTATGGACATGAAAAATAACAAGAAGGGTTTCTTCGGGTACATAGGACAAGAAAGGAAGATGAAAGAAACTGTATACCCCCCCCCCGTGAGAAACGAGGCTTACACTTTAAATTTTTTTAAAGTTTAATAAGGGATAAGAAGAGATAAAGTAAAAGTAACAGCGCTGGGTGCATAGCTTTAGCTGTTATAAATGCATATGATAAAGTTGGCTTCTCGCAAGTATTAAAATGAATGCTGTATGTTAAATGTAAAAAGTTTTACTGTATTTTCTTTTCAACAGTCTTAGAAATGTGATGAATACATGTTTTCTTTTTGAGTTGTAAAAACTTTATTTGTAAAACCAGTCAAACCAGTTAACCAATCTGAATCAAACCCTCACCAGAAGATAAGGGGAGGGAGTCTTTCTGCATTCCTGAATTGATAGATCAAGATAACGGTGAACCAAAAGCTGCAAAAAGGGAATTCATCGATCTCTTGGTATCAAAAGAATAAAACATGAAGAAGACTACCAGACACCAAAAAGAACTTTAAAATTTTAATTTGGTACAATGGGACAAGTTTCCGGAAAAGGGGGGGCCAAAAACCAAAGGAACACCTGAACTCAAAGGAATGTTCAAAAATGCATATGTAAAAGATTAATCCTTAAAAGCAAAGAACTTGAAGGAGTAGGGGTGCTTCTTTGTATTGAGGCACCCCAGCTGGAAAACTTCTTGCTTCTCTATTTCCTAATTGTCAATTAGTTATTTTTTATTAAACTTATAAATTCTTCTAAGAAAGTGAACATCATATTTCAGAGCTAGATGCACATGGTTAACTATAACAACTCTTCTTATATACTTTTTCACTGCATTGGTTGTGGTATATGTTATAAAATAAATTTGTGTTTCAAGCTAAGGTTTCCAAAAACTGTAGAAATTTTTCTGGCTGCTGGAAAGAGAGACTAATTTGCAACTGTAAGAATATAAAACAACAGCAGCGCGAAGTCCAAATTTACAACAAAAAAGGAATGGCTGAACAGGAGAAGCCCCATCTATCAGGGTGGGTTGGCTACTCCTCCAGTGATCAACACCTGATATGGATCTAAAATAGGAAGATCCAGCAATGTCACGTATCAGCATCCCAATGCCAAGTTCTCAGAACCCGATTCAAACCCTCAACTGTGCCCAGAAAAGTTTTGAAAACCAGCAGCAAGAGAAAGAAAGTACATGAATATGTGTGTTGGACAAAAGCTAACCAAGAATTTGCCGTAAGGGAAAAAAACTGTATAAAAACTGTTCCCCAAACCAGGGTGTTTGTGAACAGGAGTTCGGTTCCATAGAGGCCATCTCTGCGTTCACCCAACTTCAATTCCCGAGATCGAAGTTGTTTCTTTTATTGTGGCTGTCGGAGATCGCTTTTCATGGCGAAATAAAATTGCTTTATATTGAATTGGCTACGTATCTTTTATAACATTGGTCAAATGCATATTAATGAAGATTATACATACTTAAACATCTCTTTGAGTTTACATGTTCCGGGAATTCTTTATCTTAGCTCGACCCTTGACGTCATCTTCTTAGCGTACGTGCCACAATGCAGATGTGATTTTGACAGTTTAGTATTTTATTTCCTCACAGGGCCCCCTGGTCTGTGATTTGACAGTTATTGATAGCCAAAGGGTCCGTGGTAGATTCTTCCTTGCTCTTTTGGTATAATTTACCTGGTTCTTTTCAATGTTATCATACAGATGTTCTAGCCATTTTTACAAGTACTTTCAATCAACATTAGCTATGTCACTATTGTTAGTTAGTTACAAAAATAAAGGCATTAGTTATTATTTCACAACTACAATTACTTCTGCAAATGTTAATGTTATAATACACAGTACATAGCCTCTATTTTAATATTTTGCAAAAGCCTAAACTATAATATATATTTATCACACTAAAATATACAATGTACACAGGGATAAAGGTATTAACCATAAAAGTGTAAGGAATAAGAGCTTGACTCAGCCAATATGTCAAGCAACAATCAATTTATTAATTCATTAATTCAAATGATAAAATATGAGCAAAGCAGCGCACTGGGTACAGTGGGGGTTTCCCCTCCAGCTGCACACCAAATGCTGATTTTTGCTGGTATTTATTGAGCATCTTCATAAAGCACTTCTCAGCAGGTTTTTTTGTGGTTTCCTCCTAGTTCCTATTTGTGAAGTCCAATTTCTATACCCCATTGTGATCAGTTCCTATAGGTGACGTCGAATTTCTATACCCCAAGGTTGTAAATCAGTGATGGTGATGTCCAGTTTCTTTTTCCACAATCATACATCAGTGATGGTGAGGCCCAGCTTCTCTTCCCAGGGTCGTAAATCAGCAATGGTGATGTCTAGCTTCTCTACATCTGTGATGGTGAGGTCCAGTTTTCCTTTCCAGGATCGTAAATCAGTGAGGGTGATGTCTGGCTTCCCTTACCAGGACCATGCATCTGTGATGATGGGGTCCAGTTTTCCTTTCCAGGATCCTCAATTTTTTTAGCTTAAGATAAGCTCACTTCCTTCTTTTATTTAGGTGATTACCATTTTTTTTTTTATATTCTAAAGCTGTAGTTCAAAACCTCTTATTACAAAGCAGCTCAAAGCTTATAATAATTTTGTTTCAAAGCAAATAATAATACTTATGCATTCTTCTCTTCTACATGCTAAAGGCCTAAAAAAACCCTTAAAACTTATATTGTGAAAACTTTAAAACTCACATTATTCACTTATCAGTGTTATAAACAATGTAGCCAAATTAATAATTAAAGAGAATTTATTAATTTAAAAATATAGTTTCGGAAAAAGCCACAAGTGAAACAGTGCCAAGCCCGGGGGCAACACTGGGTGAAACAGCGAATTGGACTGTATAGCACCGATTCGCCGTGGTTCACAAGTTCTGTCTTTGCAGGGTCCCGTTTTATACAGTTTTCCTACTGAACAGAGTTTTTTCTCGTTCTTTTGTCGCTCTTGTTTCTTTAGCATATTCATGTCTTGCTGCCAGTCTGACAAAAAGTTTTCCAGGAAGGGATGAACACTTAAGAAAGATTTTCCAGGAAAAGATGCATATTTAATTCTTTTTACTGGAACTGGGTTCGGGAATGGTTCGGGGAATACACATCTTTGGCAACGCATATTATCTGATCTCAGTTGTGTGATAAACATAGTAAATAAATTCGTGTATTAAAATATTGGGACTGTGATAGATGTAGTAAATAAACTTGTGTATTGAATGTATTGTACTTTATAACCTTGAAACTGCATTGTAAGTTCTGATTCCCGTAAGTTGCAAAAGCGTCTCCAAATATCGAGACTTATTTTGCACCTGTGAGACAGCAGGGCGAAACCAGAATTTGCAACAGAAAGGAGGAGGCCGAGCAGGAGATGGCTCATCCATCAGGATGGACTCTGTGCACCTGGGACGATCAGCGTCTGATGCCAATCTCGATGGAGGACCCCGGAGATGGAGCCGATCACCATTCCAATGCCCAGTTCCAGGAACCCCCTTTCAGAACATGCACATTGCCAGGAAATCCGTTCAAAATTCATCCACGAAAGAAACACATAAATATGTAGACTGGACAGGGACACACAATGGACTCGCCGCCGGGCTGGAAAAACTGTATAAAAACTGGACTCAAAAACTCAGCATTTGTGGACAGGAAGGGAAAGCACCCTTGATGCTGTACCTCCGTTCACCCAGCATTCGATTGATGTTGCTCAATTTGATTGTGGGTGACTCAGATTGATTTGGAAATGCCAATAATAAAATCTTTGATATCAGATTGGCTGATAATCATTTATAACAGTTGCATATCAGATACATATCGCAGAGGTGTTGTCAGACGAAAATCCGTTGGAATACACATTTCTGGAGGCAGTCTTTCTGCACTTGGTGTTTCCCTCCTTTTCTGGTGCAAATGGCTTTCTTCCCGTTACTGGCTTGGTTCTCGCAAAGGCTGAAATATTTAATTCTCCAGCACGAATTATTTTATAACATATATCACATCAGCATGCAAAATATTTGTCAAAAAAACCCCCCTCTTTCCATGCCTTTTCCTTTGTTTATTAAAACTCATTTTTATAACTGTCCTGTGGCCTCATTCACACATTTCACAACTACACAAGCTACCTTTTTTTTTTTACCTGACACGAAACACAACCTCACACTTCACAAAAGGCTGACGAATTATACTATATCAAAAGCAGTTAAAAGAGATTACAAACTGTACTATATAAAAACAATTTACAAAAGCCAATAATAGCGAAAGCAAATAACTACATAGTTATTTATAACACCCCCAAAGAGCAAAACAGGAGACCTGGCTACTTGAGCCATGGAGAAAGTTTAGGTACTCGACTTTTTTGCCTTGGTTTTAACTACCAAGTGCTCCAGTCACACTGCCCAACTCACAGAATCCAAAGGCAGGGACTGAGAAAATGAAGTCCCACCCACGTAGAAGATCAGGTTTGAGACCATCTAAGGAACCTGAAGGTGCACAGTTCCCTGGGACCTGATGAGGTACATCCACAGGTCCTGAGGGAACTGGCTGAGGAAGTGGTGCTGCAGGTTAGGATTTTTCCTTTTTTTCTTTCTCTTAGGGAATTTTCTCCCATTTGTTGCTAAGAGACAATAACTACAGATACTTAAGAGAACAAAAGATGTGGCTGGGAGGAGGAGGAGGGGAAGGATGCAGCTGGCTACTCTCTTACCTGGGGGGTTTTCTCTTGGGAAGGGCAGATACCTGAGATTTTGGCCAGGGGGTGAGGGGCTAGGCTCTGCTCTTCTTGCTCTCTCAGTCTCGGCATGAGAGGAGGACGGTCGAGCTGTTGCTTAGTGTGGGGAGAATCCACTGCCACTGCCGAGCCCAGCCCTTTACTGCTTCTTCCTTACTATGGGTGAGCCTTTGCTCATAAGAGTAGCCGTTGCACTGAGACCTTATTAACACCCGATCTGACTTGAAAGGACCTTCACCATCTACTCGGGTGCCTCAGGGAAAAAAACAGGACCCCGAGCCCCTCCCCCTCTGCAGGAGCCTCTCCCAGCTGCATTCGGGAGACCGGCTGCCACTGTCCAGCCCCACCGTTTTTTCTGCCACTGCTCAAGATTCTTTGCTACACTGTAACCAGCACCCTGTGTCTGTTGGGACACCCCACGGCTCCTGCTACAGCTGCGGACTTTTTGTTACATTTTGTTTGCCACTCCAGGCTCTGCTCATCCCTGCTGTTCCAGCTTGCTGCTTCCAAAGTTCTTGCTACAGCTCATTTTGCTATCCGGACGGACGGGCACCGGAACTGACTGCACACCTTCCCCCATGAGTTTGTAAAGTGTTATTGATGGGTAATATGATGACTGGCTCTCACAATTATGGGATGAATATTGTGTGTACGTTAAGAGAAGTTCTGTTGATGTATGGTTATGTTATTGTAGTTTGTTGTTTGGACACCCTCTGTTGTCCCCATAGTCCCCTTTCTCCCCCTCTGTATTGTTGCCACCAGACAGCCTTGGTTGTCAGGGTTGTTGGACATGTGGAGGGAGGACGTGTACACGTGCCCCTTGCATGGGGCAGTTGGGAATGGGGAAAGCTTGTTGCTGGGGGGGCTTGGCATGACAACACCTCACCTCCAATCAAGTTGTAAGAAGATCTCCACCAATGGACGGCAAAGAAGAGTTAACTGGCAGACTTTGGGAAGGGCCAGGGTTGGCTGATGCAACACCAGGGGTATAAAAGGCAGAGCAGCCATTTTTTTGTGGATGAGCCTCTGGCAGTCAGCCATGCTCCCAGCACTGTCCCTTTTTCCTTATTCAGTCCTTTGTTGTGTGTAGTATATGTTATAAAATAAATTTGTGTTTCAAGCTAAGGTTTCCAAAAACTGTAGAAATTTTTCTGGCTGCTGGAAAGAGAGACTAATTTGCAACTGTAAGAATATAAAACAACAGCAGCGCGAAGTCCAAATTTACAACAAAAAAGGAATGGCTGAACAGGAGAAGCCCCATCTATCAGGGTGGGTTGGCTACTCCTCCAGTGATCAACACCTGATATGGATCTAAAATAGGAAGATCCAGCAATGTCACATATCAGCATCCCAATGCCAAGTTCTCAGAACCCGATTCAAACCCTCAACTGTGCCCAGAAAAGTTTTGAAAACCAGCAGCAAGAGAAAGAAAGTACATGAATATGTGTGTTGGACAAAAGCTAACCAAGAATTTGCCGTAAGGGAAAAAAACTGTATAAAAACTGTTCCCCAAACCAGGGTGTTTGTGAACAGGAGTTCGGTTCCATAGAGGCCATCTCTGCGTTCACCCAACTTCAATTCCCGAGATCGAAGTTGTTTCTTTTATTGTGGCTGTCGGAGATCGCTTTTCATGGCGAAATAAAATTGCTTTATATTGAATTGGCTACGTATCTTTTATAACATTGTGTTTGTTGAGGTTTAATAAACCTTTGAAATTTTAAAGCGAGTGGTCGTTTCTCATATGAAGGAAGCCCTTTTCCATCCCTTCTGCCACCTGCACCCACCATTACCAGGTGAGAGAGAGGTGGCTGAGTTTGCGCCGGAGGGCCCCTTGCAGCTGCGGGGGAATCATCGCACCTGCCCTGCCCAGCTGGGGAGCCACCAGCGCCCCTGCCAGCTGTGACCAGAACTCCACTGAAGGGGAAGGTGCCTGAAAGCCGAGAGAAGGCTGTTACTGGGTTTCTGGTTTTGTTTGTTGTTGCTGCCATAGTTGTTGTTTGTTTGCCCTGTTATGCATATACATACTAGTAAAGAACTGTTATCCCTTTTCCCATATCTTTGCCTGAAACTTCCTTAATTTCAAAGTTATAATAATTCAGAGGGAAGAGGGTCATACTTTCCATTTCAAGGGAGGTTCCTGCCTTCTTTGGCAGACACCTGTCTTTCAAACCAAGACAAGTGGCTAAGCCACTATCCATCATATTTGAGAAATCATGGCAGTCTGGTGAAGTTCCCATGACTGGAAAAGGGGAAACATAATCCCAGTGTTCAAAAAGGGAAATAAGGAAGACCAGGGAACTACAGACCAGTGTCACCTCAGTGCTCTGCCAAAGCAGGGTCACCCAGAGCTAGTTACACAGGAATATGTCCAGGTAGGTTTTGAATGTCTCCAGAGAGGGAGACTCCATGATCTCCCTGGGCAGCCTGTTCCCATGCTCTGCTACCCTCACTGTAAAAAAGTTCTTCATGATGAGGTGAAACTTCTGCATTTTAGTTTATGGCCATTGCTCCTCATCCTGTCACTGGGCACCACTGAAAAGAGTCTGGCACCTTGCTCTTGACACTTGCCTTTGAGATATTTATATGCATTAATGAGATCCCCACTCAGTCTTCTCTAGACTAAACAGGCCCAGCTCCCAGAGTCTCTCCTCATAAGAGAGATGCTCCAGTTCTCTCATCATCTTTGTGGCCTTCCACTGGACCCTGTGCCTGACGAACTTGGTGACCTTCTACAATAGAGTTACAACATTGGTGGATAAGGGAAGAGCAACTGTCATCATCTACCTGGACTAGTGTAAAGCATTTGACACTATCCTGCACAACATCGTAGTCTCTAAACTGGAGACACGTTGATTTGACAGATGGACCACTTGGTGGATAAGAAATTGGCTGGTCAGTTGCACTCAAAGAGTTGCAGTCAAGGGCTCAATGTCCAAGTGGAGACCAGTGATGAGTCGTGTTCCTCAGGGGTTGGTATTGGGACCAGCGCTGTTTAATATCTTTGTTGGTGACACGGACAGTGGGATTGAGTGCACCCTCAGCAATTTTGCTCACAACAGCAAGCTGTGTGGTGTGGCTGACATTGCTGGAGGGAAGGAATACCATCCAGAGGGACCTGGACAGGCTTCAGAGTTGGGCCCATGTGAAGTTCATGAAGTCCAACAAGGCCAAGTGCAAGGTCCTGCATCTGGGTTAGGGCAATCCCAAACATAGATACTGGCTGGGCAATGAGTAGATTAGGAGCAGGCCTGCCAAGAAGGACTTGGAGGTATTGGTGGATGAGAAACTGAATATGAATTGGCAATGTGCTCACAGCCCAGAAAGTGAATCACATTCTAGACTGCATCAAAAGCAGTGCGACCAGCAGGTCGAGAGAGGTCATTCTCCCTTTCTACTCTCCTCTTGTCAGACCCTGCCTAGGGTACTGCATCCAGTTCTGGGGCTTTCAGGATAAGGACGTGGACCTGTTGGAGTGAGTCCAGAGGACGCCATGAAGATGATCGGGGCACCAATGACTGGAGCACCTCTGCTATGGAGACAGGCTGGGAGAGCTGAGGGTGTTCAGCCTGGAGAAGACATGGCTCTGGGGAAACTTTATAGCAGCCTTCCAGTACCTAAAGGGAGCCCACAGGAAAGATGGGGAGGGACTCTTTAGCAGGGAGTATAGTGATGAGGGGGAATGTTTTTAAACTAAAATAGGAGAGATTTATATTAGATGTTAGGAAGAAATTCTTTACTGTGAGGGTGGTGAGACACAGATTGCCCAGAGAACTTGTGGATGCTCCTATTGTGGAAGTGTTCAAGGCCAGGTACATACATCAAAAAATTGGAGACAAAGAGCAAAATTCAGAAGGATAAAAAATTTCCACATCACTTGGGTACTTACAGGATCTGCAGTTGTCAGTGGTCTATAATCCAAACTTCCCCTGAAATCTCTTATCATACACATAATTTCATAATTTGGGTTTGTAGCATCAACATCCTAGGGAAATAAGCAACAGAATTTCTAATATACTTTTTTCCTGAAATGAACAAATTTCAATAACTTCTAAATTTATTTGTAAAAAAATACACATTAACTGAAATGTTAATTTTTCTTCAAAACACCATAAATGTCTCAACAGCAAGTTTAATGCCTTTTTCTATTCTGATGTAGCTAATTTACTGGTCATAAAGCAAAACAATTATATACTTTCTATTTCATTTTTTTGGTTGGCATGTATTAAAAAATACTTTTGAATTGAGGAGTCATTAAAATTCTACTCAACAAAGAAATGACTACTGCTTTTTGCCAGAATCTTCACATTAAAGAAACACAGCTGAACAATTGCACAACAGATAACATATACAGTCAATGCTTCCTAATCTGAGATAAATTGGTCCAACAGTCAAATGGAAACACTCTATTATACAGGTACAAAACACACTGTAGAGTACAGCGCAGGTGCCCCAACCACTCTAAACACAATCCTGCTGCATTCAAGTTGGTTAAAGGAGGTTGATCCTACTTGCTGGTCTTGAATTAGCTCCTACAGTTACTTGGATGCATTGTTCTAACACTCCCAGACCCCCCAAAAAAAGCAGAATCAATCCAAATGATACACAGAAGGCTATATTCAGGCACACAAGATCTCCTGTCCCTAAACCTGGAACAATGAGTATCTGAGTGAATGGACACATAAGAGGCCATGCACAGAGCCCTTCTAAAACTTGCAAAGCCTTAGCTACTGAGCCTACTGTGGGCTGTGCTGGTTCGCTGTAGAATCATTCAAATGTTCTTCCTTGTGGAGGCCCTTGAGCCTCTAAGGGAAACTTCTAGGGCTTTGACCTGGAAGAATCTATCATTGGGTCTGAGAATGCCTCATAGCTTAGGGTGAGCAAAAAGGCTTCCCCCAGGGTGCTCTGCAGCATTATCTTAACCTACCTCAGTTTTGCTTTTCCCATTGGCCTGTGGGCCTTGCCCACCTCTATTGTTCATATATGTCCCTGGTTCTTGAGGTTTCTCCTTTCCCTGTTTCCCCATTGGTTGTGGTTTTGCTGATGGTCTGCCCTTATGTCTCCTATAGGTCATTGCCCTTTGCCCTGCCCTTGTATCACCCCTGTGTTCAGACCATTGGCTCCTGATCCCCATACTTAACTCTGGACATTCCTTTGATCTGGGTCTTTCTGTCCCTGAAACCTTCGGCGTGAGTCTGCAAAATAAACTTTGCTGGAACTTATACAGGAGACCCTTCCTGCCTTTCTTCGCTGAGCTAGCTGTGGGGTGTGTGTGTGTGGACTTGAGTGCCTTGCTTGTGTGTCCACCCGAGCGGCTTCTCCAGAAGAGATGCTTTTTGGGGAGAGGTAGCAGCAACCACCATCCATCCCCATGCTGCTACACTTCCTGTCAGTTCTCCCTGCAACTATCAGTTTTTACCCCATTTCAGAACATGCTGCTGATGCCATGTATAGCCAGCTCTGGTGCTCAGACCTTATTAAACTTTGCATGGTTTCCCACAAATGAGCTAAAACTCCTTCTGGATCATATCTGGTGATAGGCGCTTTCAGAAAGTACTGCATTTGGGTTAATAAGCTGAAATGGAGCCAGCTCATGTCTCTACACCTGTAACACAGCTGATTCACACTTCAGACAAAACTGTGCCCTGGTAATCAGAAGTTGACTGTACCTTTAAGTTGTTCATGCTGACTATGGTGAACTAAAAACTACTTATAGTAAGTTAATTATAAATGTATTCCTGCTGAAACATTTCCTTCTAACATTCAGAAAGGGGTATTGCTTTTTATGGAAAAGGTATTTGCCTAATATTCTTCAAACTCTGTTTAAAGGTCTTGCCCACCAGATGCCAGTGCTTGGCTAATTTTTGATGCATTTCAAAACAACAACAGAATATGCAAATGATGGATGAAAAGGGTTGTCACAGAAGTGACAAAAAGAAAATTTAAGCCGTAGCACCACATCAAAGAATTTTAACATATGAATCAAATTATTTGCTCCAATTATTTGCTCCTCACACATAAAGCCATAGTAATGCTTTGCATTTGTTTAAGTTAATGGAAATTAGAGAACAAGAATTCAAAATAAGTGATTTTAGGTCAGCTTAGAAAAATCATTAAACCATGAAGTAAATTGCCTGAATTGGTGATGGTATTTCTCATGTCACTAGCAGACTGGTAGTTGTATTGGGTTTGCATGGCCAGGTTGCAGGTAGAGGGAGGGCTACAGAGGTTGCTTCTGTGAGAAGCTGCAAGAAGCTTTCCCTATGTCCAATGGAGCCAATGCCAGCCAGCTCCAAGATGGACTTACCACCATCAATGGCTGAACCCATCAGCGATGGTGGTAATGCCTCTGTAATAACATATTTAAAAAGGGGGAAAAAATTATTGCGTGGAAGTACTTGGGACCAGAGAAGAGCAGAGTGAGAATATATGAGAGGAACAACTCTGCAGACACCAAGGTCAGGGGAGAAGGAGGGGGAGGAGGTGCTCCAGTTGCCAGACCTGAGATTCCCCTGCAGCCCATGGTGAAGACCATGGTGACATCTGTGCCCCTGCAGCCTATGGAGGTCCAAGGGGAGCAGAGGTCCACCCACGGTCCATGGAGAAGGCCCACTATGGAGCAGGTGGATGCCCAAAGGAGGCTGTGACCCTGTCTGAAGCCCACGTTGGAGTCGGCTCCTGGCAGGACCTGTGGCCCTGTGGAGAGAAGCCCATGCTGCAACAGGTTTGCTGACAGGACTTGTGACCCTGTGGGGGATGCATGCTGGAGCAGCCTGTTCCTGAAGGACTGCACCCTGTGGAAAAGGACCCACATTGGAGCAGTTTGTGAAGGACTGTAGCCTGTGGGAAGGACTTAAGTTGAAGAAGTTTGAGGAGGACTGTCTCCCATAGGAGGGACCCCATGCTGGAGAATGGGAAGGAGTCCTGTCCCTGAGAAGGAAGCAGAAGCAGAAACAACATGTGATGAACTGACCATAACTCCCAATTCCTGTCTCCCTGTGTCACTGGGGGAAGGAGGTAGAGAATTGAAAATAAAGTTGAGCCTGGGAATGAGGGAGGGTAGGGGGGAAGGGATTCGTAGGATTTGTTTTGTTTCTCATTATCCTACTCTTAGTGGTAGTAAATTCAGTTAATATCCCCAATTTGAGTCTGTTTTGCCCATGATGGTAATCAGTGCGTGATCTCTCCCAGTCCTTATCTCAACCCATGAACCCTTTGTTATATTTTCTTTCCCCTCTCCAGCTGTGGAGGGGAGTGATAGAGCAGCTTTGGTGGGCACCTGGCATCCGGTCAGAGTCAGCCCACCACAGGAGTATCTCTTTGGAGAGACTAACATACACATACAGGCTGCCAACAAGATTACGCTACTAGTTTTGCTAAAGCTTTTACACTTCTATGACAGCAAGTCATTTAATATTAATAGAGTTTCTCAAAGGATTAATGTAGTGGGTTGACTCTGACCGGATGCCAGGTGCCCACCAAAGCTGCTCTATCACTCCCCTCCACAGCTGGAGAGGGGAAAGAAAATATAACAAAGGGTTCATGGGTTGAGATAAGGACTGGGAGAGATCACGCACTGATTACCATCATGGGCAAAACAGACTCAAATTGGGGATATTAACTGAATTTATTACTAACAAAATCAGAGCAGAATAATAATAAGAAAAATAAGACCTTAAAAACACCTTCCTCCCACCCCTCCTTCCTTCCCAGCTCTACCTCCTTCCCCCAGTGGCACAGGGAGACAGGAATTGGGAGTTATGGTCAGTTAATCATACGTTGTTTCTGTAGCTGCTCAAGGAGAGGAGTCCTTCCTCTGCTCCACTGTGGGCTCCCTCCCATGGGAGACAGTTCTCCATTAACTTCTCCAACATGAGTCCACCTCACAGGCAATGGTTATTCTGTGAACTGCTGCAACGTGAGTCTGTCCCATGGGCAACAGTCCTCCCCAATTTGCTGCAGCATGGGTCACTCTTCCACAGAGTGCAGTCCTTCAGGGACAGGCTGCTACATCATGGGTCCCCCATGGGCTCACAAGTCCTACCAGGAGCCTGCTCCAACACAGGCTTCCCATGGGTTCACAGCCTCCTCCTAGGCATCCACCTCCTCTAGCATGGATCTCCTCCATGGGCTGCAGGTGGATCTCTGCATCCCCATGGACCTCCATGGGCTGCAGGGGGACAGCCTCCTTCACCATGGTCTTCACCATGGTCTTCATCATGGGCTGCAGAGGAATCTCATCTCCAGTGTCCAGATCAGCTCCTCCCCCTCCTTCTCCACTGACCTTGGTGTCTGCAGAGCTGTTCCTCTCACATGTTCTCACCCTGCTCTTTTCTGGCTGCAATTGCATCTGTGCAATACATTTTTTTTCTTTCTTCTTAAATCTGTTATCACAGAGGCATTACCACCACTTCTAATTGGCCCAGCCTTGGCTAGAGGCCCATCTGTCTTGGAGCTGCCAGGGGTTGTCTCTGCCAGACATGGAGAAAGCTTCTAACAGCTTCTCTCAGAAGCCACCCCTGTAGTCCCCCTGCTACCAAAACCTGTCCATACAAACTCAATAAAACTAACAACTTCATTTCTTTCACATAAGTTTATAACAACTTACTGGCACACTGTTTGAATTATGCAAAGCTAATTTATAAATGCATAGACAGGTGTAAAGGAAAAAGAAAAATTCACTGTTCAAACATGAATCTAAAATAGATCTATAAAACATGAAAGATCATAAAGAACAATTTATCAATGCTATAATTAACCCCATGCAGCAGGGGGTTAAGATTGGGGAAGAGTGGTTGGAAACCTGCCTAGTGGAAATGTTATGCTAACAAACAGGGAAGGTCTTGTTGGAGATGTGAAGGTTGGGGGCAACCTTTGGTCTAGTGACCATGAGATTGTGGAGTTCAGTAGTGGGCAAGGAGGAAGCAGGGCAGCATGTAAGACTACAACCCTGGACCTCAGGAGAGCTAACTTTAGCCTCTTCATGGATCTTCTTGGAAGAATCCCATGGAAACAGACCCTGCAGGGAAGAGGGGTCCAAGAGATTTGGTTGATATTCAAGGATCGCTTCCTCCAGGCTCAAGAACAATGCATCCTGATGATGAGCAAGAAATTGGGCACAGGGGGAAAAAGACCTGCCTGGATGAATGAAGAACTCCTGTCATTACTCATGCAAAAGCAGGAAACACACAGGAGATAGAAGCAGGGTCAGGCCACTTGGAATGAATAGAGAGAGGTTGTCAGAGTAAGTAGAAATGAGATGAGGAAGGCCAAGGCCCATCTTGAATTAAGTCTGGCCAAAGATGTCTAGAATAACAAAAAGGGCTTTTTCAAATACATCAATAACAGAAGGAAAAGAAAGGATAATGTGGGCCTGTTCCTAAATGAATGGGGGACGCTGGTAACGGATGACACAGAGAAGGCAGAGGCACTGAATGCCTTTTTTGCATCAGTCTTCACCAATAAGAGCAGCCCACAGGGATCTCTGACCCAGGAGACCAGGGTAAAGGAATGGTGGGAGGAAGATATTCCCTTGGTCAAGGAGGATTGGGTCAGAGAACACCTAAGCAAACTGAACATCCAAAAGTCTGTGGGCCCTGAGGGGATGCATCCAGAATTGCTGAAAGCACTGGCGGATGTAGCAACGCGAGTTTCAGGTTTTTGAATTTGTATTGTATTTGTTATAAGTCTGTACTTGGCATATCCCTTTCACCCCCCCCCATTCCTACCCCTGTGGTTCTTCCTGATGTAACCCCTCCCCCTTCCATTCCCCATTGGGTCAGTGTTTCCCCGCCCAGCCCCCAAGCTGGGAAAAAGGGGACACACCACGCCCACTCTCTCTCTCTCCTCACCCTCTCCATGCTACCACCATGGTGAGAAGGGGCTCTGGCAAGGCCCCTTCCACATGGCTGCACTGAATAAATATCCTTATTAACCCAAGAGAGAGCATGATTCCTTCTTCCAAGCCTGACCCACGCACAGCTGCTGAGCTGACGGGCCCACACAAGATGTTTCTGTGGTCTGGAGGGATTCACTGCTAGCTGGTAGCAGCCTCCACCACGAAAGAAACCACAACAGGCGGACATCATAGGGAGGCCACTCGATCATCTTTGAAAGGTTGTGGAGATCAGGAGAGGTGCCTGAGGACTGGAAGAAAGCAAATGTCACCCTGGTCTTCAAAAAGGGCAAGAAGGAAGACCCAGGGAATTACTGGCCAGTCAGCTTCACCTCAGTCCCTGGAAGGGTGATGGAGTGTCTCATTCTGTAGGTCATCTCTATCCACATGGAGAACAAGAAAGTGATAAGAAACAGTCAGCATGGATTCACTAAAAGGAAATCATATTTGACCAGCCTGATTACATTCTAAGATGAAACAACTACGTGGATAAATGAGGAGAGAGCAATGGATTTTGTCCACTTGGACTTCAGCAAGGCTTTCAACACTCTCTCACAACATCCTCATAGGCAAACTCAGGAAGTGTGAACTGAATGAGTGGACAGTGAAGTAGGTTGAGAACTGGTTGAACGGTAGATCCCAGAGGGTCATGATCAGTGGCAGAGGGTCCAGTTGGAGGCTTGTCATTGGTGGTGTACCCCAAGGTTCAATACTGGGCCAAGTATTGTTTGCCTCCTCAGCAAGTTCACTGATGCCACAAAGCTGGGAGGAGTCGCCGATACCCTACAGTGCTGTGCAGCCCTTCAGAAGGACCTTGACAGGTTGGAGAAATGGACAGACAGGAACCATCTAAAATTCAACAAGGGCAAATGCAGGGTCCTGCACCTGGGGAGGAATAACCCTGGGCATCAGCACAGGCTGTGGCCAACCTGCTGGAAAGCAGCTCTGTGGAGAAGGACCTGGGGGTCCTGGTGGACAACAAACTGTCCATGAGCCAGCAGTGCCCTTGTGGCCAAGGTCAATGGTATCTTGAGGTGCATTGGGAAGAACATTTCCATCAGGTCAAGGGAGGTGATCCTGCCTCTCTACTCATAGAATCATAAAATGGAGTGGGTTGAAAGGGACGTTAAAGGTCATCTAGTTCCAACCCCCCTGCCATGGATAGAGACACCTTTTACTAGACCAGGTTGATCAGAGCTCCATCCAGCCTGGCCTTGAACACTTTCAGAGATGGGGCATCCAGAAGTCCTCTGGGCAACCTGTTCCAGTGCCTCACCACCCTCACAGTCAAGAATTTCTTCCTAATATCTAATCTAAACCTACTCTCAGTCTGAAGCCATTCCCCCTTGTCCTGTCACTCCATGCTTTTATAAAAAGTCCCTCTCCATCTTTCTTTTATGCACCCTTCGGGTACTGGAAGGCCACAATTAGGTCACCCCAGAGACTTCTCTCCAAGCTGAACGAACCCAATTCTCTCAGCCTTTCCTCATAGGAGAGGTGCTCCATTCTTCTAATCAACTTGGTGGGCTCCTCTGGACTTGCTCCAACAGGTCAATGTCCTTCCTGTCTTGGGGACCCCAGAGTTGGATGCAGTACTCAAGGTGGGGTCTCACCAGAGCAGAGGGGCAGAATCCCCTCCCTCAACCTGCTGGCCATGCTTCTGATGCAGCCCAGGACATGGTTGGCTTTCTGGGCTGCCAGCACGCATTGTTAGCTTGTGTCCAACCTCTCATCCACCAGCACCCTCCAAGTCCTTCTCATCAGGACTGCTCTCTCAGTTCATCCCCCAGCCTGGATTGATACTGCAGGTTGCCCCAACCCAGGTGCATCACCTTGCACTTGGTCTTGTTAAACCTCATGAGATTCCCATGTGCCCACTTCTTGAGTTTGTCCAGGTCCCTCTGGATGACATCCAGACCTTCAGGTGTACCAACCACAGCACTGAGCTTGCTGTCATCAGCCCTAATGAAGCCACATCTGGAGTGCTGTGTCCAGTTCTGGGCTCCTAAGTACAAGAGGGACATGGAGATCCTGGAGCAGTTCCAGCAGAGAGCTACTAAGTTGATCAAGGGTCTGGATAATCTCTTTTATGATGAAAGGCTGAGACAGTTTGGCCTGTTCAGTCTCAAAAAGAGATGACTGAGAGGGGACCTCATCAATGTATATAAATATCTGAAGGGTGGGTGCCAAGAGGATGGAGTCAGGCTCTTCTCGGTGGTGCCAAGCAGTAGGACAAGATGCAATGGGGAGAAACTGATGCACAGAAAGTTCCATCTGAACATTGAGGAAGAACTTCTTTACTGTGCAGGTGACCATGCACAGGAACAGATTGCCCAGAGCGGTTGTGTAGTCTCCCTCACTGGAGATATTCAAGAACCACCTGAATTTTATTAATGCCTCCTGTAGAATAACAGCCTTATCTAAATGCCAAATATTTGCTTATTTTCATCAATATATTTTTCTTAAGGAATAGCTATCATCAGGACTTCATTTTTAAATAACACACAGAATGCCACACAATTGTAAGCAATTATTTCTGTAGGAAAGAAAAGGGGGAAAACTGGCTAAAGAAATAATTATCAAAGCAATGCAACCATGTACCAAAATACTTATTGAAACCACATACAGGATGAAAGCATTTAATTTCAAGATTGTTATAGTTTATAAAAATTGTTAAAGACTGAAAATAAGCACAATTTTGCAAACTTCTTTTCCTGATATACATTTTCCATCTGAGCTAAAAATACTAACCTGAGCTCTTTTTTCTCTAAGTTCCTGCTGCTGTAACCTTCTTTTTTCACGTTTCTCTTGCAGTTTTTCAACCTCTTTTACACAATTGGATTTTCTACGTGCTTAAAGAAAATATAATTGAAAAATATTTTTAATGTTGCATGAATTTAGTATTTACACTATAACATTTCAATTCTATTAATTTATGAAGAATTAAAATGCATTCATTCAACTATCTTTTCAAGCATATCAGTATTAGTACAAAATAATTACAGCAATTTAATTTCTAAAATGTATATAATAAATGAATGCAAAAAAGCTATACTAATGGGACAATCATTACAGAACCAAAAATATAACAATGACCCTCAAAAAATATATGGACATGTGATGATATTTGGATACATGTGATCTCTTAGTGTGAGTTAAAAGAAAGCCCAGGTAAATGAAAAAACCCACTGTCATAGTTAAAAAGAGATAAATGAAAAATAAATTTGACAGAAAGAACAACTATGACAAAAGTGAACATTTGTTTAGCCATAGAACTCCGAAAAAGCTTCTTGAGGAAGCCTACAGGCAACTGCATATATAGAACATTTGCCATTTATGGACAACAACATAATTGAAAAAAATGTACATGTAATGCCCAGAATGAATGAATCCTTGATACATGGTTTACATACAAGGGGGTCCAAATTCCTTTTTTGTAGCTTGAACTGGAGATATATCTGAAAAACTACCATTCTGTTGTGAGGAGGAAGACTGTTCAGGAAGCTGTGTAGGCCGTGTGCGTGCAGAACCAACCACTGCAAATGAAAAGCACAAAGCTCATCTAGATATGGAAGAGTAACATTTCTATCCAATTCTGAAATGCTTTATGACAAGATAAAAAGAGGCCCCTTTCAAGACAACAATTTTTTGAGGGGAGGGAGGGGGGAGCCATACATGTAGAAAATCTATTAATAAAGACATTCAGTATGCAACTTCTTTTATCCTAGTGTTATGCACCAACACAACATAACTAATAAGTACCAATGCTGCATGTACATATTTTTAAATACTCCCCTACATAATTAATAGAACTTATTACGTGCATAAAATAAATTATGTATTTGGAGATATGCAGTTTTGAAGTTTGAAGTGTTGAAATTTTATTTATATTGTAATTATACACAAAAACCCAGTAAAAAAAGGACTCACTGTTTCACATTCTCTAGATGTTACAAAATGGTCCCACTCCATTGAATCTACAACATGTGGATGAGTAGAGTGATAGAAATGAAAGGCAGCAATGTGCAGCTCAATCTATAAGTGGAATTAACAAGCCTTTTTGACACTATTCTGGAAAGCTAAACTTATTGATTCTATAATATGTGGTAATGGACTAATTTCTGAAGATGCAGTGATGCCTGTTCCCAGTGAATGCAGTGAGAGTGGCATGCATGCAAGCCTCTCTGGTAGAGCTGAATGTTTAAAGCTGTTTTTCAGAGTTGCTTCAAGCAGCTCTGCTTCAGATGGCCATTTTCCTGTACATTTTCCTAACAAAATCTGCCAGAAGAGTACGAAAGTGAAAGTAACACTTTTGATTAATAGCCTAGAGATGACATTCCAAATGAAGACCAGCACATTGCACAAAATGGAGAAAACTATGGAAACAGGTATCAAATAGGATAGAGAAAACAAATCTCCAGATCATCCCAAACATGATAGATCTAGCTTATAGCATGAATTAACTACACTAAACAAGACAGTGTGTTGAGAAAAGTTTAATTATAAGGCAAACAAAGAACAAAAACTTAGGCCAGCTGTGAATAGTAAGATGCACAGGACCTAATAAAATACAAGCTACAGGGTTATTCCATACAAAACAGACCTTTTACTACAAATGATGACTTATATGGATGTGAGGAAAGTCCATCAAGAAGATATCTCAAATTTAAAGCATATTGGTTTGAAAAAAAAAATCCCCTTTTCATGAGATTTCTGATTTAACACTCCCAGAGGCAAATGGCAGAAAGTGATCCCAATCATCCACCAGAAGAGTCTGAACACATAAAAAGATGTACAAAACCACTTGTTTTACAAGCCTAAACAGACAGAATGGAATCTAGCCTGAGTTAATGACAGTAGATTAACATTTGGAAAAAGAATCATTAGTACAAACTAACTTGAATGCAAGAGAGAAAATAAAAACAATAAGAAATAACTATTCTTTCTACTGTTATTAGATGCATCTATATTCATACAACACATTTTTTTCACTTATCCTCCTGCGATATTTGAGCATTTTTGTAGATTTTTCACTATTAACTGTAAAGTGAGAAATAACCCATAGGGTTAGAATTAGAAAAACATAACTATCAAGAAATGTTATATGAGCAGGAGATTAAAATGCTCCCATGTTTTTTTACTTCCTTGAAAGTGTGTGTTAGTTTAACACAACCTGGCTTTTAGTGGGGGTGGAGGAAGCCACAGGGGCTGCTTCTGAGAGAAAAGCTCCTCGAAACTTTTATGTCCAGCAGAGACAATTCCTGAAAGCTCTGACGATGGACATATTGGCTGGCCCAATTAGGGAAGTTAGTAACACCTCTGTGATGACATCTTTAAGAACAAAAAAACACGTGCAATCTTTCTTCCTCCCCTCTGAGGGGTGGTAGGGAGGCCACTGGGCCCCTTCCCAGCACGGCTGCCAGAGCCCTTATCGGCTGGGGCCATCCTGCTGGGGGGCCATCTCGGCACCACGAGCAGCCATGTGGCCGAGACCATGTGGCTGGGACCAGTGCTGGGACTGCCCATGTGGCCAGGGCAATGTGGCTGAAATCGTGCAGCTGGGGCAGCATGGTTGGGGCAGTGCCATGTGGCTGCTGCTCTCTCAGCATGGCTTGCAGTGAACTTTACTTGCTTAGCCATTCTTAACCAACCATGCTGCAGACAGAAAGGCAGGAGCGGAGGCAGTAGCTTTTCATTTTTTTCAGAGTCCTGCATGAAAAGAGGTGCTAAATGGAGCCAGCAGCCGGCACTGCCTGCTTGATGCCGGCAGGGACCATGTGGCCAGGAACGAGGGAACTTGAGAACAAACAAACCTATGGACAATTTTCTCCCAAGTCAGAGAAAAAGAAAGGGTGAAGACACATGAGAACAACATGGTGACACTAAGGTTGGTGAAAAGGAGGGAGGGGGGAGAGGAGGTGCTCTGGGCATTGGAGCTGAAATTCTTCTACAAGCTGTGGTGAGGACTACAATACAACAAACTGTTTCCCTGTAATTCATGAAGTGCATGGGGGGATGTAGAAGTCTACCCGCAGCCCATGAGAAAAAGGTGCTCATGCTGGAGCATGTGGATGCTGAAAAGCTATAATCTAGTGAGAAACTTTAACAGAGAAAGAGGACCCTTGCTTTCAGAGATAGAGGAAGAAGACCCTTGCTTTTATACGAGAACAGCTCATCCTTAAAAACTACACCCTATGAAGTAAATGACCCATGAAAAAACAGTTGTGGGAAGACTGTTTTGCCCATGGGAGGGACTCACGTTGCAGCAGGTTTGGGCGGGACTGCTACTTGTGAAGATTAGAACCATGTTGGAGAAGTTCACAAAGAACTGTCTCCCATGGGAAGGACCCCACGGCATAGCAGAAGAGACTCCTCTCCTTAAGTGAACTGAAGAAAGATTTTTAGAAGTGACAAACTGACTAAAAGCCCCATGTTTTGTCTCCCTGCACTGTCAGTGGGAAGGAAAAAAGGGCTGGGGGGGGGAAAGTGTTCTAAAGGTTTATTTTAATTCTTATTATCCTCTTTTAATTTTGTTAATAAATTTTTTTTATACCTTTTAAGTTTTGAGCCTGTTTTGCGCTTAGTGTTTTTCCAATCCTTACCTCAATTCATGAACCCCTTTACTTGTTCTTTCCCCCTCCTCTGCTCAACTATAGCAGAGGAGAAAGAATAAATGATTTTTCATGGGTGCATGGTGCTTAGCCAGTGTCAAACCCTGACAAAGGGAAAGAGATAACATTTACCTCTGTTATCTCTGGCAGGAGTGTCATTCTTTATAGGTGCCATGGTTCGTCGACTCTGTAAAAGAAAGAAATACCTGTTATTTGATCATCTTATTATTGAAAACGTAAACTGCAGCCCTACCTCTGCTTCTTTCCAGTGAATAAAAATAACATGACATCAGCGATACAAAGAGGTGATTACTACCAAATCCTTCCCATAAGAGCCCAGGGTGAAGACTGCTTGAACTATGTATACTGTTTCAAAACAACCTCCAAAAGATTTTCTATATTTTTCCTTGAGATATATTTAGCTATATAAATATTAGTCCCCAACTCCCTCTCTGCCAAACCTGCCCTTATAAAATTGTTAGAAGCCCCTATTCAGCATAGGAAAAAGAAAGGAACACAGTTATCAAGTAGCTCCACAGACACAAAAGTTAGATTCAAAAATTCAAGCATAACAACATGTATAGGAGTACTGAAAGTTTAATATGAACATGTTGCATAGGTATTACCAACCTTCACAATTTTGTTTACTTTAGCTGCTGAAGTAGGTGGTGGTGCCTCTGGACTAGGTTCAATATCTTCATCAGGTGCAAGATCTGGATTAAGTGAAAATATGCTCTCCAAGTCAATCTGTGTGAAAGAATATAAAATACATTTATGATTCTTAGAACAATATTCACCCTTTCCATTTCTCCTGATATTTTTGAGAATACACAATAAATATATTTAGTGCTTTTACCCCACAATTTGTTAATTCTATAACCTGAATGATCTTATTTCCACTAAAAACAGTGTAAGCTTTGGTCTTCATGTAAGTTGAAAACACATCCTTCAGAAATGAGAATTATTAAAAATAACCAATTGTCGAAGCCTGGACAACAAGGAGTTAATGCACTGCTATGTCTCAAACTGATAGCTGAGCAAGTGGGCAAGTTAGAACAGGATGTGGTTGGAGAGGAAGGCCATACAAATGTAGGGCAGCACCTTTCTGGTGTCTACTTCCCTGTTCTGGTCCACAGTGACTACACAACATAAAGGACAGTGGAAGCGCAGAAGTAGGGTCAAGAAATGGGCATGTGTGGCAGGTGCAGGGATGACCCAAGGAACGAGGCAGACGCAGGCAGGCAGCAGGTCAAGGGAAGGCTTCTACTTCTTTATTCTTTTCTAATTATCTGACTCCATTACTTATATACATTTGTACAGAGGTCAAGAGATTGGCTACACAGGTTGCCACCTCTTTGACCTGGTAGGTGAACATCACCGTCCACCACATTTCTCCACCCATAGCAGAAAAATGTAAATAATAGATAAATGCTAAAAATACATATTGTTTTTGTGAAGCTGCATGAGAAACTCCAGTTCAAGAGTATAAACAAGAAAAAGACTTTTGCATCAGGGCGACATCTCACCCTTTTTCCATTAATTAAAAGAAAAACAAAAAAAAGAAATGAACATTGGTTCAATTTCTGTTGACCTTCATTTCGGTCATGGTTTCCTGCTTTCAACCTGACTGGGTTAATAAAATTTTGCAGCACCAGTAAGGTGGCTCATGGCATGCAAAGCCTTGCCAATTGAATGTGGAGGGTTTCACCCTGCATTCCCTGTTTTTGTTTTTTGAAGAACCAGGCCTCAGTGGCTCAACAAAGGTTCTTCATCAAATGAAACAAAACAACATTGCTGACTCTCTTCAAAATTAAATGACCGCTGTGCCATGTCGGCCACAGAAACGGAATCCGTGACTAAATTGAAAGGTTCCTGGGAAAACTTTGGAAATGCCATGACAGCAGCCCTCAATTCAACCAATTGGGCTGCCCCATCCTCATGATCTTCCAAAACTTTCCCCTCAAAGCCATCCTTCCAAGCAACAATGGCCCGTTTTTTGTCCTTCCCAAACCATCTGTAAAGACAGTGGGTCCTTGCACTGGCTCTGGGTATTTTTAAAGAAGTTTGCCACTTGCAAGAGTTCATGGCTGGGCAGATGACAAGCGATCTGACCTAAAAAATTTTCAGAGCATTTTGCAGAAAAACACTGCTTGCAAAGCTCCAATCAAATTTCTCCCATAATACCGAGAGTATGAATTCTGCACCCATCACTGCAAGCACTGTTGCCTGCATTTAATTATCAATCAAGCAATGAGCTCAAACAAAATATTTTTGCCGTCTTTTGCGGCTGATGGGGCAGAATGACCCAGTCCAAAATGTGCAAGGAATTCGACCATTCAACATTCCATCGGCCATGGTACCTGTAGGATGCAAACGAATCACAAGAAAACAATCTTTCAGATTCACAATGAGGATACTTTTCGGAGGTCTTATAACAACCTCCATTTCCCAGAGTTCTCTGCAATGCAGAAAACAGGAGCATTCCCGGGACTGGTTGAAGAGTCCAGATGATCCTGGTCCAACAGCTCCCGAACCAAGTCACGAAGGGCAACGAATTTCCCTTGAAAGAGAGTCCATTTGCAGGTTGCCAAGCAGCAAAGGAGAGACTTGCAATGTCCACTCCAAGGACAGAAAGGACAGAAATCGTCTCAGGACAGTCTCCGACCAGAAAACAGTCCAGTGAATTTGAGGCAGCCCAGCAACTTCAGAGCAGCTGCCTTCTCACCACCGGCCCTTTGTCCTGTGAACAGAAGACTCAAAAAACACAAATTGAGCAATTCTGACCCCCTTCAGGGACAGTGAGAGGGGCAGGTGGGAATGGGAACTGAATTTGCCCAGCAGACCTCCATTGGCTCTGGAGATTGGGAAGACACTCGTGTCTGAGCATGCTTCCCCTTCGGGCTTCGTTGCCCATTTCTCGAGCCTGATAGAAGCTGGCCATTCACATGAATTGTTGCCTTACAAACACTGGCCATGTGATTTGGCTTTCCACACCATCCACAGAGAAACAGAGGAGTGGCCCCCTTTTGGACTTTCTTCCCTTTTTTCTTGCCGGCCTGAGCATTTGCCTGTTTCCCACCCTGCTGCCCCTTCCAGGTTGGCTGCAGGGTAGTAGCCACAGCCACCACCTTAGAATCTGTGGTGCCCATTCGTGCACAGGCCTTGGGCATTTTGCAAGACTGAGGGATCACCAGGCAGGGCAACATCATCCTCCGAATCCTGTCCCGTGGACTTCCCAGGGACAGGGGCGAGAGCGTGTCTCGCAGGAACTGCAGAGCTAGGGAATTCATCCCTGCCCTGCAGGGGGCTCCGTGCCGAGCCACGGCCACCCACTGCATCAGCCTGGGCTCAGACGCTGTCCGACCGTGTGCGGTCCCGCGGCCGGACCGTCTTCCCACACGGATGCAGCGTCCTGCCGCCAGCTGAAGGTGACCCGTCGATCCGGGACCCTTTGCCATGGGCAAACACTGGCCTATCATTGGCTGTGTCGTCCCCCCCCTTAAAAATAAACACTGGGGAGCGGGCAGCCGCCTTTGCCTGGGTGACGGCGGTGGCTGAGCGCGCAGGCCGCCCCGGCTCACTTCGGGAGGGGAACACAGCGCTGGGAGGGGCGTGCCCCGCGGCGCGCCGCTGCCAAGCGCCCCTTTCAAGGACGCGGGCAATTCGTGCGGAGTTGAAGCCACGGGGGGGTTGCTGCCCGTGACTCGCGAGCGGGGGGGTGTTCCGGGGGGTGATGGACTCGCGGAAGAGTCGGTCCGGATGGCTCGGAGGCCACCCGAATACCACCCTGGCCCTGCCTCCCTCGGCGGAATCACAGCAGCGGGAGGGGCCGCGCCGGCTGCACGGACCCTGGGGGAGGGCGGTGCCCCCGCCCGCTGTGGGGCGGGTCTCTCTCTCCC
>JANPWX010018520.1:0-33604 GCA_024734555.1 Trochalopteron elliotii | reverse complement strand
GGGGTCCGCACGTTCCCGCCGCGCGGGGCCGGGGCCGGTCCGCCCGGCACCCGGGTCCTGCGCGAACCTGCGCCGTTCTCCACGGAATATTTTGTGAAGACCCCACAGTGTGGGCAGTCCACTGTGATCATGCTTCTTTCCCGGTCCAAGTGCGCTACCGGCGCTTCCAACGCCGAGAAAATGCGGGGGGGGTGAAGCGGGGGAATCCACCCCCCGCCGCCGCCGCTGCCGCTGCCGCGCCGGCCCCTCAGGGCTACTGCAAGCCCCGAGATTTCCCGCACGCAAATGCCTGCGGGGTGCAGGTACAGGCAGGGTCCGCTGTGGGGACCCCACGCCCACCTCAGTGCTGAGGTGAGGCGTGCCTTCCTCGTTGCTGCGTTTGCGTGGGGAGGGGATCGGTGGTCCCGCCAACAGCGCGTGGGGGGCTAAAGCCTCCCCACTCCAGCGCCGTTTTTGCAGAGTGGGAACAGGGCAAACGGCTCCACCATCTCCCTTGGCATTTAGCCCCAGAGACAAATTCAGGCTCGAGCCATCCCCTGAGACCTTTTTCCAGGTCCCTAACAATCTTAAAAAATCCACACTGCAGTCAGCAGTAAAGAGCTGAAGCAGGCGATTCCCCTCATCTGAGGCAGGGGTAGAGGTCATCTCTCTTACCACTGATTACCTCAGACACACAGCAGACTGTATTTCCCACGCAGGGTCGTCCGATGAACACACGGACAGGATCCAGATGCCACACGTCCAAGGTCACCACTTGTGTGAGTTCTCAGCACACGTTCGGGATCACCAAATGTGGCAGGTGCAGGGACAACCCAAGGAACGAGGCAGACGCAGCAGGTCAAGGGAAGGCTTCTACTTCTTTATTCTTTTCTAATTATCTGACTCCATTACTTATATACATTTGTACAGAGGTCAAGAGATTGGCTACACAGGTTGCCACCTCTTTGACCTGGTAGGTGAACATCACCGTCCACCACATTTCTCCACCCAGAGCAGAAAAATGTAAACAGTAGATAAATGCTAAAAATACATATTGTTTTTGTGAAGCTGCGTGAGAAACTCCAGTTCAAGAGTATAAACAACAAAAAGGCTTTTGCATCAGGGCGACAGGCATGAACTGTGGACAGAAGGCCAATCCAATAGAGGAGGATTGAGACTGCCAAAGATCCTCAAAGTCCCCCAACCCATTTCCAGAAAGGCTTAGAAGAGTAGACTGTGCATGCTGCTTCACTGACATGGAGAGCAAGAAACCTAATCCCAAGGTAGGGAAAACTTATCTATAAAAAGGTACCCCCACAAAGCCTGGGTGGTACTTCCAGGACCTTGAACACCCCATCAGCTAGATTGACACTGGAACCAGGACTGGTGATCTCCTTTCCTCTCCTACGTGATCTCTCACTCTCTCTCTATTCCTTCTTTTCTTTTATTTCTCTTACTACTAGAAAATAAGGGTGAAACTTATATCAATTTCCACGCCAAGTGTATGATTTGATAAAATTTTGTAAGCTTTTTTGGACCCTTCTAGCTTTTGCCATTCCTTTTCAAACACAGGCATCTATGAATCTTGGGTGCTCCCTTCCTCTTAGGAGTGGGATGAGACACCAATAAGTATTGATAATTGTGTAAAGTGATTAAATTAAAACAGAAGTAGCTAGTATTACTGTGGTAATTTGTCAGTTACTGCATAATATGAAAGACATTTTGTAACATAGAGAAAGAGATCTCAATTATTTGAAATTTCCCAGACAGTGCAAAAGAAACAGATGAATTACAATCACCCAAGAAATAATAGCAGAGTTGAAGCCACATCAAATTTATGATGCTATTTTTTTCCTTGTAAGTGTTTCTCATTCAAAAAGCTGCAAAATGTAAGGGGGAAAGGACAGGAGCTTAAAAATAACTGGCTTCAGATCTATTGAAACTTGGTTTCCTAAAAATCTTAAGTATCTTTGGTCTCTGTAGACTGCTACTTCCTCTGGCTAGACCTTTCAAAGACCTCACTACTCTATGGATTCTGTGTATAGCAGGATGAGTTCAGCTGATGAGATCACCAGGACATTCTCACAACCTTATTTTTCCTTTTTCACGTGTTTTGACAAAACTGGTGAAATGCAATTATTTCTGAGCTGCTTCTCCAAATCTCAGCTGAAACTGGCTAACATGGTCCAAAATTTACAGGAAGAGGAGACAGCAAAGCATAATTGAGACAGACACAGTTTCTTAAAGAAAGCAGGGCTGGAAAATTATTGCCTAAAACAAACAGACTAGCAGTTCAATCCCTCAATAATACAAACAGAAAAGGATTTTTAATCCAGCTCCCACTAGCTTCCTGGCTGAATTGCAAGCCATTCTCCTCGAAAATTTGATTTTTATACTTGCGAAAAGGGATAACAAGTTCAGCCTTTGTAATCTGTTTCAAAATCAAAAGATGAAAAACACTATATAAAAGCTATAACAAAGAGCTCAGGAAGTCAAATTTAATACAACAGAAACCAGCATTTGCCTAATAACTCCCACTGAAAACAGTCTGTAACCAAAGAATCATCTGATGCCATTTTGGTTTTTGCCTTTTTTTCCCCTTATATATTCTCTGTATTCTTTACACATATATTTGTAACCTATTGCATTAGTGGCTAGTTTTACCAGTAATTTTCCATGCCCTTTTCCAAGGCAGAAAGAAAACAAATTCTAGAGCTCCAAGCCCCAGGGGTACAAGGCCTCTATGCTATCTTGGTTCTTCCTGGCTACCAAGGTTGAGAACAACTCTTCACGATAAACAAAGTACAGCTAGTACCCAGGGAGGGAAGACTTAGAAGGGGCTTAACCCAGGGGGGAATTGCCTCACAACTTGTGCTCCTAATTGGTGCTTTTTTGCCAATTATCCTAATTTACTAAACCTATAAAACTGTATGCACCCCCATAGGGGTGGACTTTTGTGGACATTCCCCATAACTGCCCCTGGAGGTCTCCAAATAAAGATACACTTTTATATTACCTCCTATATTAAAATTATCTTAAGTTTCATTTCTAGGTTGAAAAAGGCAACAATTAAGTAAATTAAGATTTATATTTTCTCCATTTCCAGTGCAAATTCCAAAGCATAATTTATGCAGATGACATATTTTTTAAAGAGAAAAGTTCTAAAATAATTAGGTTTACCTCTTTGCCTTTAGTATCTCCATTTTCAATCCATTCAACAGTTACGCTTTCATTTTCTTCATTTAGAGATGTTACCATAGCTTGATGAATTCGGCCTAGAAAGGAAACACAAAAGATGAATTAACAGATGAAAAAATTTTCCAGAAGTTATTTGAATCCCTGCTCTGAGAAATGCAGATAAGAAGCAGAAAAAAAGGGGGTTTAAAAAAATATATAGTGATAAATAGAAAACGATTCCAGGCCACACTGAAAAATGGCTTAGATTTGATCTAGTCAGGGGCTAGATCTAGCCAGAGGCTCTAATGGGACAGTCAGTGTACAAGTGAAAAACTTAATGAACAAAAAACTGAGTGGCAAGTAAATAAAATACCATGTGAAAGCCGCACCGCTTAGACTCTTTTCTGAGTCTCCCTTGGGTGGGAATGTTTCCTGAGGTGCATTTCACAAAGGCTTGTTTGTCTCCCTTCTAGGCTGATATAAAATTAAACATCCTGACATAGGAGGGAAGTCCCCTGAAACTGTATTCTGCTATCCACTTCTTGTGGGTATTTAATCAGCTGGTAATTCAACTAAAATTAAATTGCTTGCAATTTAATACAAATCATAATTTTAAAAACAATTATTAACACAGACTGTTAAGCTAAGCTTAAGGTGCCATTGCTATGACCTCTTCAGTGAAATATCCAAAGCCAGAAAGCCCCCATAAAGTACAATAAAACCAGTAAACTTTCAGTAGGAATAAGGATTTTCCTTCTCAAATACATAGTGTACTGCATTTTTTAAATGCCATCCATCATACTTTATCTTATTTCCTATACGTGGTAGCAAGAAGCAATTGGAAGAGCAGAGCAGCCATGCACTGACACAAAGGTGCATTGTGGAATCCCTCGAACCCCTCGGGGGAATTCCCAGGGTCCTGCCTTGGAAGGATCTACCATAGAGTCTTCCCTGCCTAGGCTGAAAGAAAGTCCTCCCCCATGGTGCTTTGCACACTGTGTGGTCTGCCCCGGTCTCTTCTCTCCCCATGCCCCTGGGTCTCATGGTTTCTCCTTTCCCCGCTTCCCCATTGGTTGTGGTATCCCTGGTAGCTGGCCCCGTTTTTCCTATAGGTCACTGACTTTTTCCCTTCCCTTTGTGTCTCCCCCGTGCCCTCAGACCATTGGTTCCTGACCCCTATTTAGGCCTGTGCACAGCACAGGGCAAGGTCTTTGTTCTTGATTTCCCTTCAGCGCCAGGAATAAACCTAGCTGGAACTTATCATACAAAAGGCCCTTCTTGCCTCTCTTTGCTGAGCTAGCCGTGGCATGTGTGATGTGTGGACTTGACTGCTTTGCCTGAATCCTACCCAAGCGGCTTTTCCACAGGAGATGCTTATTGGGATATAGGTAGCAGCTCCACCATCTAAAAATCACACTGCTACAGTGCATGTCATATTGATTTCACATCTGTGTTTTGCCCTAAGAGTACCAAGTACTCGAGTTTCTAAAGAACATGAGTCCAATGTGACTGCTCCTCTAACACCCTCCTTTAATGAGCCATAGCACAAACAAGCAACCCCTTATTCCATCTTATTGAGAGGGAAACACAGGTGATACAGTAAAAAAACAAACTGCAGCAGACAAGAAAAGTCTCATAGAATAAGTAGAAGGCCTTTGCTCACTTTGTTCACTCTTGCTCTCTGACAATTCATGAAAGGTACTCTAAGAAGTGTATGGGCGGCATGAAAGACAAAAAATAAGTTATATAACCAGAAAACAAGTTGCATAACCAACGCGTGGACACCTCATGTTTGGGGTGTTGATTGGTTAGGGGTATGCGTGAACACTGTGATCAGAAAGCTTATTGGGTAAGAGAACATGTGAACACCAACACCTGCAATGTCAGGCAGTCAATGCATGTTTGTTTTTCTTCACAAGAATGTTAACAGATAAGAGCTTAGCATCTGAATACAGCATAAAAGGCCTGTTTTTTTGCAATAAATGATTTCTCTCTGCCGATTGCCAAGGGGAGTCCGTGAGTCTTCATCATTACCACAAGAAACCTAAATAATGTTTTGTTATCTCCCCAAAAGAAAAAAATGAACATGTAAAGTTTTATACATCCAGCAAGTATTTTCATTGCAACTGTATTTAATCCTTCCATGAACTCTCTGAAAACCACAGAATTTTAACTTGCTTGTAGCTTGTGGCCTGCAGCTCACACACACCCACAGACACCCACAAGTGTCTCTACCAGACTGCCCTCAGTCCCACCAAGCTCACCTGGGCACATGCCCATGCACCGACACAGCTCCCCAGCAGCTCTGCAGGACGAATGCTGTCTGGTAATTCTCACATCCACACACTATAGTGTGCACTTCCTCTTGTAGCACAATCAGGCAAATCCACTCCTCCAATGCCAGCAAGTTCCACCTGTCTGCCACCCCTGAGTTACCCCCCAGAGACCACACTTCAGCATCAACCGTGAGCCACCCCTCAGATGTCCAAGGGCCTCATGCAACTCCAAAAGCACAAGCCAATTGTCCTGGAGCAGTCCGTGCATATGCTGCTACTGCTAGACATCCACTTCACAGTGAAACATAGCATGGTCTTTACACATCTGCTCTTGTCTGGGTCTCTACCTTGCATCTTCTCTCCTTTTCTAAGTCTCCCATCCTCACAAATCCCCTCCAGTTTTCTCCTCCATTGATGGTTTCAAACTTCTCTTTCAGCCATTTCAGTCACAATTTGACAATTTTCCAAAGTTAATGTTTTTATACAGTCTAAGACTCTTAGGGCCTGCTGAGGGACAAAAAGGAAGAAAAACCTTATTCGAAATTATCTCACCTAAGAGTGCTAGTAACAGATGTATATTGTTAATATATTTCTTATTGCAGAGGCTGCCTAAACATTCACATCTAGTTAAAATTAAGCAGAAAGGCTGCAGGGAAACATCATGGAAGGTAACGGCAAATTTGTGTACTCAAATATAACATGCAGAGAAAGAGACTAACTGAAACTCAGGCAAAGCATAGCACATGGGGGGACTTGTAGACCTGTGAGCATCCCTGGGACAGCACTGCTTTCGCATCACCACCAACAGTACATTATATACACATTTCTAACCTCCACACTTCTTGCCCTAAAGCATAAGATTAAGTCCACCACTAAAGAAAATTAAAAAAAAAAAAAAAACCCAAATTTCTCCCTTTGTTTCACTTGGTTCCTTTCCTCTAGCATTTGCTAGGTTTTATTTCCCTGACCTGTATTTTATCTGAGTAGATCCTTCCATTTGTGCTTTCTGAGCATCATTCTCCCAGGTGGCTCAGCTGTGTGCACTGCAGGGATGAACTGGATTCCTCACCGAAGCACTGCCAGCAGAAGATGTGCAGGCAGGGATCACAGCCATGCCCTCCCCTCCATACACAAGTGTTCCTCCATTTCCCCTCATCCAAATGACATTGTGCAGGCACACATCCAACCCTTGGGACCATGCACAAATTCTTCTGGTGGCTGGGCTGAAGCAGACTCACTCAGCATTACATTCTCAAGCTACATTTCCTTGGACAAGCGTTTTTGTGTAAGTTTTTTTTGTTTAAGGTCCTCAATACACCCCTCCATTAATTTTTCTTCATTTAATAACCTCTTGTGGCTTCATAAGGTTCAAGAACACTGTCGTAGAACTGTTTTGATTAACTATCTGGTCTTTTAGTAAACTAGCAACAGAAGACACTTTCATCCTGTAGCAGTACCACTTCTACAAACAGCATGCAGAGATACAAGGACACAAAAATTTTTAGCACCGTGAGAAGTGGAAGACTCTTCAAGCTTACAGTGATATAAGCTTCTGCTACTGTTTTGAGGCTTGCCCCAGCTGTCAATCCAGAGTCAAGAGAAAACTGAAATATGAAAAATGTAAATTTAGAGAAACATATGCTATACAATACTATAATAATTTTTATATTTGGTTTGCATGGCCAAGCTTTGATAGCTGTTGCTGTTCACGACACAAAAGAACCACACTCACCATCAGGTTGAAGTGAGGAAAAGAAGGGAAGTTTATTATGATTTGGTATTTAAATAGGATTTGGAATTTGATCAAGAATTGGGAGATGAGAGGAATACCCCTCTGACCCCAGTGGTCAAACCAGCAGTCCATCACAGAGAGGGATGAGAAAACAATCTACTTGTTTATGTTGTATGCTTGAGAATCTCCAGTAGAAATATGTAAACAAGATCCTCAGAAGGCTAAAGAATCAGGGTGACAGATGGCAGGGGGGCTACAGGGGCAGCTTATGTGAGAAGCTGCCAGAAGCTTCCCCCATGTCCAGCAGAGCCAACCCCTTGCAGCTTTAAAGATGGACGTGCCACTGGCCAAGGCTGGACCAATCAGAAATGGTGGTAATGCCCCTATGATAACATATTTACGAAGAAGAAGAAGAAAAAAGTATTGCGCAATTGTAATTGTGGCCAGAGCAGGGTGAGAATATGTGAGAACAACTTTGCAGATACCAAGGTCAGTGGAGGAGGCGATGGTGGCGATGCTCCAGTCACCAGAGCTAGGATTCCTCTGCAGCCTGTGGTGAAGACCATGGTGAAGGAGGCTGTCCCCCTGCAGCCCATGGAAGACCATGGGGATGCAGAGATCCTCCTGCAGCCCATGGAGGAGGCCCACGCCAGAGCCCCCCCCGCCAGGGTCCCACACTGGAGCAGTCTGTCCCTGAAGGACTACACCCTGTGGAAGAGTGACCCACATTGCAGCAGTTCACGGAGAACTGTTGCTCATGAGATGGACTCACGTCCCAGTAGTTCATGGAGAACTATTTCCTGTGGAAGGGACCCCACGAAGGAGCAGAGGAAGGACTCTTCTCCCTGAGCAGTGGGAGAAACAACAGGTAATGAACTGACCATAACCCCCATTCCTTGTCTCCCTGTGCCACTGGGGGAAGGAGGTAGAGCTGGGAAGGAGGAAGGGGTGGGGGGGAATCTGTTAATAGATTTTATAAATTTTGAAAAAAGACCCTATTCACAGCCTGTGACACTATATTAGCAACACAGCCATCATATAAAGCCTATTACCTGCTCTGGTACTCTATTACTTTTGACAGAGAACAAATAATTTTAAAAAGGATTAATCTTTGCCATAACAAGTAAAAGGAGATCAAAGCAGGCTGATGAATGAATGGAAAATACTGAATCCTCTCACAAACACAGTAAAACCAGCATATTGTAACAAAAAAATCACAATAAATCTTCCATCTCTATGCCAGATTTTATCAGCTCCCTGGTCAAAAAAGTAGTCAACATAGTGATCCTCCAATTTTTCACTCAGTGTTTTTTAAATTTTCATTTCCTCTCCTCACATGATTAGAATTCACATCACAGGCAAAACATTTTCTGGGAAGTTGATCTATTGCTATAGAACTCAAAGTAATGGAGAAGTTTGAAAAGGCTAATATTTGTAATATTTCTGTAAAGTTCTGCAATACTGAATCGAAAAAACAGCACTGTGCCAGTTTCTGTGAAGAAATAAACTCTATCCCAGCTGAAATCAGGACAATCTACCAGTTATGCTTTATTTCTGTTTTACTTTATCATATATAGTTGCTTCATTGTTTAATTTTTGCCATGTCACTCTTCATTATTGTCTTGTCTCTTGCCTTGGTTATAGCGTTATCACACTGTCAAATGGGTCACTAAACATACAAAGTACCTGCCACATTTCTAAAGCAAGTTCCTAAATACTTTTTTAAAATTCCATGTAATTTTAATAAAGATATATTTTAATATTTTTGTGAATGATCCCTAGCTACCAACTAATTTTGTTTTATTCTCTAAATTATCACAGCAACACCCAAGTCCTTCCAATGAAAAGCCTATTACAACTGAATTTTATGATCTCCATAAACCTCTACAACATAACACTGGAATTTTAAGAACAGAAACTAATAGTCACCAAATAAGTTTCCCATATCTGCCTGCATATTTCACTATTTGAAATAAAATCCAACTTAATCTAGTCAAAAAACTGCAAAATTGCAAAAACCCATCAAACACAGTGCTTTAGAAAAACAAAGTTTGCAGATCTTATTGACAATCCACTAAAAAATGAAAGGGAAAAAAAAAGTGCAGACATGTCCCTGAACTGTGTATAATGTTTAGCTTCAAAACGCAAAGAGCACATTTAATGCCATTAGTACAGCAAACAGAACACAAGCAACTTTTTGGTCCTTCTTGCATTCAATAACAACATCCTCCACCTCCTGCTGGTACAATCATATCTAATACATACTACCATAAATACCCTATAAACTGAACTCATTTCACCTTTATGTTAGTGATTGGTCAACCTCTGCTATTCACACCAGAAAGTTGCTGTCAATATATACAAACATTTTTCCAGATTACATGTGTTCACAGTCATTCAATAGTCTGTGCTTTCTTTTATGACTTATATAAAGGCACCTGTCCAAGAATGATGAGCTTATCTGTATGTGTTTCAGTCTGATTGTTGCCTTTTCCAACACTGGCAATAAGGATGAGATGCAGTATCCCACACAGGCTCCAGACTGCTTTCCACAGGAGTACTCACTGCCAAATTACAGTAATTCTAAAATTGCACTCACTTTTCCTTTTGTTACTTCACCCTGGTAGTCCACACTTATTTCGAGATTAACTAGATGTAGTGGTTTCACATTTGCCTGTCTCTGCCAAATTTAGTGTAGTGGTTTGAGTGTCTTTTCTGCTGTGAGATAGAATTAGGAGAAAAACAAGCAGGCCCAACTTAAAGGTTACAAAGATAGATTTATTAACACACACTAAAAGAAGAAAATGAGAATCAAAATGAAACTTTCAAAACACTCCTCCTCCTCCGCCCAAGTATTCACTTTCCCACAAACAATGTAAAGAGACAAAACTCAGAACTCTAGATCAGTACCACTTATAAAATAGTCTTTCATTCAGTCCTTTTAGAGAGAGAAGTCTCTCACTGATATTTTCTGGTAACCTTCCACAAGAAAAACAGTCTGTTTGTGGCTTTTAACTCTCACAAAAGCAGCCGCCCAGGAACTTCTGCAGTTGTGGACCTCCCATATCACGTAGCCTTTCCCGTGACTACATATGGGTCATGGACTCATGCATACTGGGGTGTCATTTTAAAAGATAAGCAACTCCAAAGGCAAAAGATTCTTTATCACAGGGAACAGAGATGTCTTCTCACTTCTAACTGGCGTAGAGGACTTTTTATCTCTGTTCAAACATCTCATGGGATCACAAGATCACAGCTCCTAATTCAATATTCACTCAGTCAATCACAGATACCTTTGCTCAAACCCACAAATCTGAATAATCATCTCCCCAATTCATATTGTCCACGATTTAAAAGAATACTCTAGCATATTCATATTACAGTCTGTTACCACAACTCATAGGAGATTTTCAGCCTAGAACCAAGGCAACTTGTCTCTTCCACCTAAGGGGCCACTCTTCCTTCCTTACATATCTCCCACTCTGACCGTTTCTCTCCCTCAAAGAAGGGTTAGGGCTTTGGAAGTTTCATCTGTGCCAGGAAAGAGTTAAATCTTACCTAGGGCCTGCGGTGGTTACATGATCTCTGCCAGACGGCAGCCTCTCAGGCCGAGGGATCTCAGAGGCTTCTCCCCTTCCTTTTCCTCTCTGCTCAGGAGTCACTGGAAGGGGAGGGGGGCCTCCTGCCCACCTCCGGTCTCATGGGGTGGGCCCGGCCCGGCCGGCTGCAGAAGCAGAGCCCGGCCGGGCCGCGCACAGGCCCCGGGAGGGGCCCGCGGCAGAGCGGGGCCAACCGAGTCCAGCCCAGCCCAGCCCAGCCCAAGCCCAGAGCTGCTATCAGGGGCTTGGGAAACATCTCCCTTAGCCTGGTCGGGAGGGGAGGGGGGAGTGGCAGGGGGAGGGGTAGGCTTTAAAGTTAGCTAGATGTTAAGCTGTAGCCTCCCCTTCCCCTGCCGGCAGCCGCGGCCCCGGAGGCATCGGCCAGGCCAGGGCTGTCTCTCCCCCAGCAGGGGGGAGCGGCGGGCCTGGCTGGCCTGAGCCCCTCCACGGAGCGGCCCCAGGGGGCCTGGTTGTTACCTGCTGGCAAGCCAGAAGGGAAAAGGACCGGCTTAGACACAATCAGGACTTTATAGGGGTATTCCCGAAGTCACATTCAGCTTCCTCAGTGGTTAAACAATATGTTAAACAATTTATAGAAGTGGCGAGCATACTTTAAAGGGGAGGGAGGAACCTCCAAAAAGGCAGAAACACTTCATGAGTTTTGTAAAAAATTTCACACTTCATTTTCAGTAAAAGTCTTACAGAGAAAAACCAAAAGTTTTCATTCACTTTTCATAAAGCAATCTTAATTTTGTCATATATTCACAAGACAACCGCCCTTCCAAAGTATAAAAAAGCCCAAACAAAAAATAAAGACAGCAAACAAAAAATCACAGAATCACTAGGTTTGAAGAGACCTTCAAGATCATCAAGTCCAACCCATGCCCAAACACCTCAACTAAACCATGGCACCAAGTGCCACATCCAATCTTTTTTTTAAACACATCCAGGGACAGTGACTCCACCACCTCTCCGGGCAGACCATTCCAGTACTTTATCACCCCTACAGTAAAAAACATTTTCCTAACATCCAACCTAAATTTCCCTTGGTACAGCTTAAGACTGTCCTCTCGTTCTGTCAGTGGCTGCTTGGAAAAACAGACCAACCCCCACCTGACTACAACCACCTTTCAGGAAGTTGTAGAGAGTGATAAGGTCACCTCTGAGTCTCCTCTCTAGGCTAAACAACCCCAGCTCCCTCAGTCATTCCTCATAGGGTTTGTGTTCCAAGCCCCTCACCAGCCTTGTTGCCCTCCTCTGGATGTGTTCAAGCATCTCAACGTCCTTCCTAAACTGAGGGGCCCAGAACTGGACACAGCACTCAAGGTGTGGCCTCACCAGTGCCGAGTACAGGGGACGAATGACCTCCCTGCTCCTGCTGCCCACACTATTCCTGATACAGGCCAGGACACCGTTGCCCTTCTTAGGCACCAGGGCACAATGCTGGCTCATGTTCAGTTGGCTGTCAGTCAGTATCCCCAGGTCCCTTTTTGCCTGTGCACTGTCCACACACATCGTCCCCAGCCTACAGTGTTGCAGGGGGTTGTTGTGGCCAAAATACAGGACTCGGCACTTGGACTGATTAAACTTCATCTTGTTAGACTCTGCCCATCCATCCAACTGTTCCAGGGCTCTCTGCAAAGCCCTCCTACCTTCCAACAGATTGACACACGCTCCCAGCTTAGTGTCATCTGCAAATTTACTAATGATAGACTCAATACCCTCATCCATGTCATCAATAAAGATATTGAACAGAACTGGCCCCAGCACAGACCCCTGAGGAGCACCACTAGTGACTGACTGCCAACTGGATGCAGCACCATTCCCCACCACTCTCTGGGCCCAGCCATGCAGCCAGTTCTTAACCCAGCAGAGTGCTCCTGTCCAAGCTGTGGGCTGCCAGCTTTTCCAGGAGTGTGCTGTGAGAGACAGTGTCAGAGGCCTTGCTGAAGTCCAAATAGACAACATCCACAGCCTTTCCCGCATCCACCAGGAGGGTCACCTGGTCATAAAAGGAGATCAGGTCATAAAAGGATTACCCATTTTAAACATTCCTGTAAGGTTTTCCAACACCCACAGGTCCCTTTTATGGCCTATATGAATCCCTGCCATTCTCAGATTTAAGGAAGATTAGCAGTTAGAGCTGCAAATTTATTCAAATAAGAACAAGACGTGCCATGATAGTATTTTCTGTCCTCTTATCACATTTTTCTTTTTCTACTACTTTGTAAGTGAAAGTTTTCATTCAATCACTGGTAATGACATTCATATCTTTCCTATGAGTTGACAGCTTGTAAAAAAGTTATAGAAATGGTTCAATGTTTTCTTATACATATTTTTTAAATTCCATAAAACTGAACATAATTTGGCTTCTCCTTGCACATTTAGTCAGCAATTCCTTGGACTCTTTTAAAACAATTTTGCAGGCAGCTTTTTAAAAATCTTTTAAAACTGTTTCTGAAATTTCCTCTCCAGAATTCTTTGCTATATATTTTTACAGCTCAAAGTCCTCTGTGTTCAGTACAAATTTCAATACAGTTATGGTATGTATGAGCAAAGGGAGATCCAGTCAAGTATCTTTCAAACAGCATTGGGGTTTAGTGGTTGTGTATTGGGTTTGCACTGCCAAGCTTTGGTAGTGGAGGGCTACAGGGTTGGCTTCTGAGAGAAGCTGCCAGAAGCTTCCTTCATGTCCAACAGAGCCATTCCCTGGTGGCTCCAAAGACACATGTGCCACTGGCCAAGGCTGGGCCAATTAGAAATGGTGGTAAGGCCTCTGGGATAACACGTTTAAGAAGAAAGAAAAAAAAAGTGAAAAAGTGATTGTGCAGTTGTAATTGCAGACAAAGAAGAGCAGAGTGAGAATATGTGAGAGGAACAACTCTGCAGACACCAAGGTCAGTGGAGAACGAGGGGGAGGAGCTGCTCCAGGTGCCAGAGCTGGGATTCCTCTGCAGCCCATGGTGAAGCAGCTGTCCCCCTGCAGCCCATGGAGATCCATGGGGATGCAGAGATCCACCTGCAGCCCATGGAGGAGACCCACGCCAGAGCAGCTAGATGCCCGAGAGGAGACTGTGACCTTGTGGGAGGCCTGTGGAGAGAGGGGCTCATGATGGAGCAGCCTGTCCTTGAAGGACTGCACCCCATGGAAGAGTGACCCATACAGCAGCAGTTTGGGGAGGACTGTTCCTCATGGGATGGACTCATGTTGGAGAAGTTCATGGAGAACTGTCTCCCATGGGAGGGAGCCTATGGTGGAGCAGAGGAAGGACTCCTCTCCCTAAGCAGCAGGAGAAACAACGGGTGATGAACTGACCATAACTCCCCTGTCTCCCTGTGCTGCTGAGGTAGAAGGTAGAGCTGGGAAGGAGGGAAGAGTGGGGGGAAGGTGTTTGTAAGGATTTATTTTACTTCTCATTATCTTGCTCTGATTTTGTTATCAATAAATTCAATTAATATCTCTAATTCAAGGCTGTTTTGCCTGTGATGGTATTTGATGAGTGATCTCTCCAAGTCCTTATCTCAATCTATGAACCCTTTGTTATATTTTCTTTCCCCTATCCAGCTACAGAGGGGAGTGGGAGAGTGGCTTTGGTGGGTGCCTGGCATCCAGCCAAGGTTAACCCACTACAAAATATTTTTAGTTTTTCTACAACAGGATTTAAGACTGTGGTAGATTAAAATAGTGCAGTGAATACTCTGCTAAAAGACTGAAATGACTTAGCCAGTCTTCTCCCTCCCTTCCCCCTTTCTCATTTTGTTCACTGCTTGAATAAATGGAAGATACCTCCTACCTCCTCATGATTTACTCTGCTTTCTCTGAAGATGACAGTACCTGCCTAGAAGCAATACCATTTACATCACATAGAAAAATTCTACCAGCCACTTTTAAAGATGTTTTGAACTGGTACCATTTGCCTTTTATGACCTAACCTGTCAAATAGGGGCACTTTTTTGTTTGTTGTTTTGTTTGTTTGTTTTTTTAATTCCTCTTACTTTTCAGTATTACATTTAGTAATAATATTAACCATTACTTACTTTATTACAGAGCTGCCAACTGTTGCTCCTGATTAAAAGTCAGAAGCCTTTAGTTTCATGCAAGTTTAAAGGCTGTATTTTCCCCTTATCTTAATAAGTTTCTAAAAGATCAAGCTCAAATCAATAAGTAAACTTTGAGCACTATTTTACTTCAAATCATAGACTATCTCAAGCTGGAAGGGACCCATAAGGATCAGCAAGTCCAACTCCTTGTTCCTTGCAGGACTACCTAAAATTAAACCATGTGACCAAGAGCATCATCCAGATGGTCCTTGAATTCTGACAGGTTCTGTGCCATGACCACTTCTCTGGGGAGTCCGTTCTAGTGATCAGCCACTCTCTCAGTGAAGAACTTTTTCCTAATGTCCAATCTGAAATTCCCCCAATGCAGCTTCATTCCATTTCCTCATGTCCTATTGTTGGTCACCAGAGAGAGATCAACACCTTCCCCTCCACTGCTCTTGAGGAAGTTTCAGACTGCAACAAGGTCCCCCCCTCATCCTTCTCTAAGCTGAACAAACCAAGTCACTTCAGCTGCTCCTCATAAGTCTTGCCCTCGAGACCTTTCACCATCTTGGTCGCTCTCCTCTGGACACACTCTTATAGTTTGATGTCCTTCTTGTATAGTGGTGCCCATAACTGTAAACAGTACTCAAGGTGAGGCTGCACCAGTGCGGAGTAGTGTGGGATAATCACCTCCCTCGACCAGCTGGCAATTCTGTGCCATATGCACCCCAGGACACAGTTGGCCCTTCTGGATTCCAGGGCACACTGTTGAGTCATATTCAATTTGCCATCATTCCAAATGCCCAGATCTTTCCACAGAGCTGCTTCTGAGAGTCCTGCTGGGGCACTGGAATCAGCTGCCCCTGGAGGGGTTTGTAAAGCAAACCCTTTTTCCATCCCTTCCTGTCTTGGTCAAGCTGCTGTAACTGCCTGGTCTCCGAACTTGCACCAGAGCGCCCCCTGCAGCCACGGGGGGATCGTTGCACCTGCCCTGCCCAGCCAGGAGCCACCAGCGCCCCTGCCGGCTGTGACCAGAACTCCACCGAAGGGGAAGGTGCCTGACAGCCGAGAGAAGGCTGTTACTGGGTTTCTGGTTTTGTTTGTTGTTGCTGCCATAGTTGTTGTTTGTTTGCCCTGTTATACATATACATACTAGTAAAGAACTGTTATTCCTTTTCCCATATCTTTGCCTGAAAGCCCCTTAATTTCAAAGTTATAATAATTCGGAGGGAAGGGGGGCATATTCTACATTCCAAGGGAGACTCCTGCCTTTCTTAGCAGACACCTCTTTCAAACCAAGACAGGAGTCCACAGTACCCCTTAGTTTAGTATCATCATCAAACTTACTGTACATTTGACTCCTGCATCCAAACCATTTACAAAAACATTAAAGAGCACTGGCTCTAAAATTGAGCCTGTGGGAACCCCGCTGGTGACTGGCCACCAGCCTGATGTAACCCCATTTACTATAACCCTTCATGCCCAACTTGTCAGCCAATTGTTCAGCCAGTGTATTATGGACATGTCTAGCTGTGTGCTGGACATTTTGTGCAGACCATAAGAGACAATATCAAAAGCTTTGTTAAAATTGTGAAAATACCACATCTACTGGTTTTCCTTGGTCCACTAGATGGGCGACCTTGTCATAAAAGGAAATTAAGTTGGTTGAGCAGACTCTCCCCTCGTGAACCTGTGCTGGCTGTGACCAATGACTGCATTGTCTCTTAAGTGTTTTTCAATAACTCCCAGAATAACTTTCTCCACAATTTTACCAGGCACTGAGGTGAGACTGACAGGCCTGTAATTACTAAAGTCATCCTTCTTATCTTTCTTGAAAGTTGGGGCAACATTTGCCAGCTTCCAGTTGACTGGGACCTGTCCAGACTCCTAGGACTGTTGAAAAACAATGGAGAGAGGTCCCATCATAACATCGACCAGCTCTTTCAGTACCCTGGGATGAATCCCATCGGGCCCAATAGACTTATAGAGATCTAGATGGAGCAGCAGATCCCACACAAGCTCAGAGTTGGCTGGGAGTTTATGATCCTCCCAGTCATGGTTTTCCAATACAGGGCTCTGGGGGTCCCAGGGCCCAACATCAGTATTAAAGACAGAGGCATTAAAGGTCTCTGCTTTGTCTATGTCCCCATTTGTGAAGTGACTGATCTCATCAAGTAATGGGCCAATGCTATCTCTGATCTTCCTTTCCTTTTTGTTGTCTTTCACAGTGCTGACCAGCTTGAACTCTAATTAAGCTTTGTCCACACAATGGTGAACAGCATCTCTGTAGTCCTCATGTGTCACCTGCCCCTGCTTCCAATACACTTTCCTTATCAACCTAAGTTCTAGAAGATCCCCGCTCAACCAAGACAGCCTTCTTCCCCACTTGCCTGACTTTAGACACTTTGGAATTTCCTGCTCCTGTGTGTTTAGGAGATGGGTCTTAAAAAATGACCAACATTCATGGATCCCCTGGCACAACTTGAGGCTGTTTCCTCTGGTCCTATCACTTGGTGTTTTGGAGAAGGACTCCTACCTCACCACAACCTCCTTTCAGATAGTTGTAGAGACTGAAGAGGTCCCCCCTAGCCTCCTTTTCTCCAGGCCAAACATCCCCAGCTCCCTCAGCCCCTCTCCTCATCAGACTTGTGCTCCAGGCCCTTCCCTATCTCTGTTGCCCTTCTCTGGACATGCTCCAGCCCCTCAATGTCTTTCCTGAAGTGAAGGGGCCAGAACTGGACACAGCACTCGAGGTGCGGCCTCACCAGTGCCAAGTACAGAGGGACAATCACTTCCCTGATCCTGCTGGCCACACTATTTCTGATACAAGCCAGGATGCCATTGGCCTTCTTGTCCACCTGGGCACACGTCAGCTCATGTTCAGCCACTGTCAACCAGCATCCTCATGGCCTTTTCCACTGGGCCACTTTCCAGCCACTCTGCCCCCAGCCTGCAGTGCTGCAGGATGTTGGTGTGACAGAAGTGCAGGACCCAACACTTGGCTTTTTTGAACCTCATACAATTGGCCTCAGCCCATCATCCAGCCTGTCCAGATCCCTCTGCAGAGCCTTCCTACCCTCCAGCAAAGCAACACCAACTTGGTGTCATCTGCAAACTTGCTGAGGGTACACTTGATCCCCTCATCCAAATCATCAATAAAGATATTGAACAGGACTGGCCCAAATACTGAGTTCTGGGGAACACCACTACTGACCAGCTGCCAGCTGGATTTAACTCCATTCACAACCACTCTCTGGGCCCAGCCATCCAGACAATGTTTTACCCAGTGAAGAGTACACCCATCTGTGCTGGTTTTGCACGGAAGTGATTTTTTTTTGAGAAAAGCTGTGGCCAAACCAATTAGTGACTAGCTTTGAATATTGACAACCTGTAGAATCAGTTAGAGAGCTAGATATGACTCTGGACTACACAGGTTAAAAATCAGAGGAATCCCAGGAAAAGTTCTCTTTTCTTCCAGCCTGGGAAGAGGTAACCAGCTGCCAGCAGGGTCAGCCCTGCTCCACTGCATGGCCCCTGGTCCTGGCGTGGCCTGGCTGGGCCCTACCGCTGCTGTAGCTCTGGCAGGGCCGGGCCTGGCAGCTGCTGGGCCGGGGGAGGGGAGGAGAGAATTCCCTGTCCCAGCCAGATCGGGCCCAAGTGGATGCTAATATCCTGCTGCTAATCTGCCCCCCTCATCACAGCCTCGGGCCGGGCCTGCCTAGGGGCAGACCCCTTTTCCCCCCAGCGTGGCTTTCTGAAGAATCCTTCACCGTAAACAGCTCTGGCCGCTGCTACCACGTCATCGGGCCGAGGGAGGTGGGGGGCAGCCATGCAGAGTGGCCCCACAGCAGCCAGAACCCAATCCTGGCCCAGCCTCGGTGCAGCCTGAATTTACCACCTTTGGCCACTGCCCCGAAGAACCATCATGCCCTCTACAGACCTGGGAGAATGTTAACTCTTTCCTTGCACAGATGAAACTTGCAAAACACTAATCCTGTCTGAGTGAAAGAAAGGGACAGAGTGGAGACATGTAGAGAGTCAATATGAAGGCATCAAAGTCAGTGAAGGAAGAGTTGAGTCTTAGATGGAAAGAGAACGAGAAGATGCCTAGTCCTAGGCTGAAATTCTTTGGTAAAGCCATGGTAATGGACTGTAATATGCTACAATATCCCTTTAAGTCATGGAAATATGTGTTGGGGAGATGAAAAGAGTGTTCAGATTGCAGATATAAGCAAAGGTATTTGTGGTGGACTGTCGCCCTGATTTTTCAGCCTTCTGATGCTTACATTTTGTACTGGAGTTTTCTCACGCATTGTAAGAAAAACAAAGAGTGATGTTTTGTAAATCATGCATTCCTTCCTGGGGAAGGACAAATTGATGGACTTCTGGTTTGACCAGTGGGGTCAGAGAGCTGTCAACCTCGTCCCCCAATTGCTGATCAAATTCCAAACCCTATTTAAACCCTAAACCCAAAATAAACTTCCTTCTTTCTCGTTCTCACAACTGGACGGTGTGAGTGTGGTTTTTTGTGTCCGTCAAGTGACAGTGGACTAAGTAAATATTGAAGTAGCTGTGATCTTATGAGAAGCTTGAACAGAGAGAGAGAGATAAAATTAAGATCTGCCCCCATAAAGACAAAATATCCCTGTTCCTAGAGATGAAGAAAACCTTTGCTTTTGAACCGTTCATCTTTAAAATGGTACCCCATGATTTTACAAGATCCATAATGCAGCTGTGGGACGGCTGCACGGTATGGGAGGGACTTTACAAATGCAGATTCCTAGGCAGCTACTTTTGTGAGAATTAAAAAGCCACAAGAAAACTGCTCTTTCTTGTGGGAAGTTTCCATGGCAGACCAAAAGGGACTTCTCTCTCTGAAAGAACTGATGAAAGACTATTTTATAGTTGGTAAACTGACCTAGGATTCCAATTTTTGTCTCTATACGTGGGCAGTAGGAAGGGAAAGAAAAGCTGTTGGGGGAGAGGGGAAGTGTATTGAAAGTTTTATTCTGATTCTTATTATTTTTTTTCTCTCTTGTAGTTTTGTTAATAAACCTGTCTTTATACCCTTTAAGTTTTGAGCCTGGTTTGCTTTTTCTCCTAATCCTATCTCACAGCAGAAAAAGAGTAAATAATTCTAGTGGGCACTGAAACCACTACACCATCCAAGCCATAAACAGCCAGTTTCTCCAGGAGAATGCTGTGGGAAACAGTGTCAAAGTCTTTACTGAAGTCCAGGTAGGCAACATCCACAGCCTTTCCCTCATTCACTGAGTCAACTAGCTTCTTCAGCAACCTGAAGTCTGCTCTTCCCATATCCAGGGACAAAGTTTCGCTGGCAGTTTATCTCCTATGGCAAACGATTTGAAACTCAACTACTTCCTGGTCACTGTGACCATTACAGCCATCAGTTACCACCAGAGTTTTGTCTATGGTTTGATGAAAGCTTATTGTAACATAAAAATCATCAAGGTTGTGATTTATATTTACCTCATTCATCACCACCTGAATTCCTATCCTATTAAAATGTCAAGATGACCTGGGAAGTTCAAGTCATAAATGTAGTATAGAAGAACATGCAAATATAATCCAAAATTGAATCAGAAACCTGGAGTATTAGAATAAAAAAGACTATTTCAGCTGGAAGGGACCTACAACAATCATCTAGTCCAACTGCCTGACCAAAAGTTAAAGCATGTTATTAAGGGTATTGTCTAAATGCCTCTTAAACACCAACAGGCTTGGGGCATCAACCACTCTCTCTAGGAAGTCTGTTTCAGTGTTTGACCACCCTCTTGGTAAAGAAATGCTGCCTCAGGTCCAGTCTGAACTTCCCCTAGCACAGCTGTGAACCATTCCCATGCATCCTGTTGCTGGATCCCAGGGAAAAAGAGTTCAGCGCCTCCCTCTCTACTTCCCCTCCTCAGGTAGCCAGAGAGCCATGAGTTCACCTCTCAGCCTCCTTTTCTCCAAACTAGACAAACCCAGTGTCCTCAGCCACTCCTCATAAGACATGCCTTCCAGCCCTTTCATCAGCTTTCTTGCCCTCCTCTGGATGCATTCAAGGACCTTCACATCCTTCTTAGATGGTGCATTCAGTTTCCAAAATCTAAGTGTAAATGTGCTTTTCAAACTTAATTCATTTTCACTGCCCTTGTCCTAGAGTATAAGATTATCATCACCACATGTATGCCTGCATCTCTAGCAAACACTTTTATAGATCAGCTGGGAATACACTTCAAACTCCTTATGCAGTTCAACCACAAGGGGAAAGTAGCACATTTTAGTGATTGCAAGATGTGCAACATTGTGCAACAAAAATTCTAGATCCAAACTCTGCAAGAGAACAACTATTCTACATACTTTGCTTCTAAAGAGAAAGCTTTAAACAAAGCTCATGTTCTATCTTCCTCCAATCACATACACATTCAGGGTGTTCATCTACTGAAGGCAACTCAACATACTATCCTGTAACTAACAGAAGAGACTGAAAATATTCACACTTCCAGTACCTAGGATTACACAGAGCTTTCAGTGCCTGATGAGAGCCATGAGAAACTCAAACTTGCCCTTGACAAAGCTTCAATGGGACTATCAATAATGTGAAAACAAATAACATTCCTCTATTTGAAAAGCATGACCACCCACTGATAAAAATGCAACCAAAATCAAAGACTTATTGTTACTTGAACTCACTTTGTTACAGCTTGGGATTCAACAATTATGTTTTACAGAGCTGGAATTGCAGAAAGAATAATAGAATCATAGAATTGTTAAGGTTGGAAAAGACCTCTAGGATCACTGAGTCCAATCATTAACCTAGCACTGCCATCTTCACCACTAAACCATTTCCACAAGTGCCACATCCACATGTTTTCTGAAGACTTCCAGGGATGGTGACTCTACCACTTGCCTGGGCAGTCTTTTCCAATGCTTTACAAGCCTTTCAGTGAAGAAATTCTTCCTAATGTCCAATCTAAACCTCCCCTAATGCAATTTGAGGCCATTTCCTCTGGTCCAGTCGCTTGTTGTCTGGGAGAAGAGTCTGACCCCCACCTCACTACAACCTCCTGTCAAAGAGTTGTAGAGAGCAATAAGGTTCCCCCCAAGCCTCCTTTCCTCCAGGCTGAACAGCCTCAGCTCCCTCAGATGCTCCTCATAAAACTTGTTCTCTAGACCCTTCACTAGCTTTGTTGCCCTTCTCTGGACATTCTCCAGAATCTCAATGTCTTCCCAAAAAACCAAAAAAGTCTAAGTCTGATAAAATTATTTCCTTTTCCAGGGAAAGCTAATTTTAATGTAGGTTTTCACACAGATTTATTACCTTTTGTCTAACAGATATAAAATTTAGTTTTAAATACTTTGCAATGACCAAATTCTAAGACTGCAAAATTAACTCCACATAACGCTCTTCAATAGAAAAATGGCAATGTCATCTTCATAACATCCTCACAGAGAACTACTGATACTCAAATAGGCCGGAGAATAAACTTTCAAACACAATTTGAAGAATCAGAAAGCAGGCATTCTTTATTGCAGTGCTGGACACACTCGGAGGATCTCTTAAGTGAATGTGTTGTGAAACTTTACAACAGGGTATTTATTCCATCATGATCATACATATTCATTACTACATACTTCCTAGCTAAAACATAAACATCAATTTTTCTAGAACTAATTTGCATACATCTGCCTCCTATTGGAAGTCTTTTTATGGTCCCAGGGTGTCATCTAAAGGGGTCTCTGGTGGCCATATTCACTGATTGCTTCGATATTACAGGTGACCTTTCCTTGAACTTTTTCTTTGGGCATGCTCTGTTGCCTCTTGTTACATAACTTGCCAAAACCCCGATTATATTCCTTATCTGCTTATTTACTGGTTCCAGATACATTATCATCTTGTATACATACATTTACATCCTTTTATCCTTTTTTGCTAGTTAGTCTTTAAGCTCTATCTAGCAACTTCAGGGGAACTGAAAATTTTTATTCTCTGTTATTTATTACTACCCATGGCTGCTTTGTTTCCCAGGAGCAATTACAAGGCACAGAGAAGAGCAGCACAAGACAAGGAGATCTAGCACTGTATTCTGCCTCTAATGGTGGTTCCACTTAGGAAAAGCATTTAACATAGCAAGTGTACTTCACTGTTACCTAGTAAATCAATGGCTTATGGATGTTTGTCCTAGGGTGACTGATACCTGTATCCCCACATCGTCTGTTCTGTGTTCTGTACCTTTAAGACTGGTTCGGAGAGTGAGCAGGGAAAGAAGAAGCGTGCAGTTTGTTTTGAAAAACAGTGTTCACTCCTCAGGATCTTCTCTCGTCCTTGGGACTGTGTGGGTTTTTTGTTTATTTTTTTTCGTCAGATGCACAGACGGCAGCCAGAGAGAGTTTTTCTTTCCTTCCCTTTTTGTTAGTCTAGCTAGCTGAGGCAAAGAAGCTTTCCTGGACTGTTTTTCCTTTTTTCTTGGGACTGTTTAAATCTGCTCTGGACTGAAAAAACCCAGAGGAGCACCGGGATCTTGCACCTGTGGCCCACCGGGCCTGGACTCGGCATTTTCCAGCACTGAAGCGACTGGGACTGATAAACAGACTCCTGGCACGGACTCTCAGTTTTGCCATCTCTCTTCGGAGCGGCGAGAGGTTTTATTGTTTCATATTATTATTATTATTATTCATTCTTTATACTTGTGGGCATTTTGTTTGTTAAATAAATAGCTTTTTCCACTTTTCTCTGAGGGAGTTCTTTTCCCAGACCGGCTGTGGGGAGGGGCTGTTTGGACTTGCTTTCCAGAGGAACACCCTTTGGAGGGTTCCTCCCAAATTTGCCCTAAACCAGGACAATGTTCTAAGCCACAACTTAACTGTTTATCATGATACTTTCTGTGGATATGCAGAAAATGCATTTCCAGGGTATCAGTCACAGTACCGTCTTATAGCTAAGCACTTATAGAATTCAAAGTGTCTCTTTACAGAACTCAAAGTTGTAGGAACATCATGTCAACCACCTATCACTTTATTTGGAACACTATAGTAGGCTATAGGCTTTTGTCCTGGGTAACCCAATAGGCTATTGTATTTTATATCAATCTGTGCCCAGAATAGTTACCATCTCTTTAAGACCCTGCAGCTGGAAAACAGAATGGCAGGGATGGGGCTGGGGGGTTCCCCGGGCTTTTAAAAGTCAGAGTTGCCCCAGCAACGCTCTCTCTTGCTTTGTAGCTCTTGCTCAAGGCAGAGCTTTGTGGTTTTTTGTTTCTCTCTGGCCTCCAAAGGAGGGGGTTGTTTTGGACAGGTTTCTCGACTCACAGCAGTATCAACTCAGGAAACTGCATTTCACAATCAAAAACTGTTTCAGAGTGAAATTTGCAGCACCTTCTGCAGCATGAAGCCAGACCCGGTCCAGGGTCAGGCCACCGCTTGTTAATGCTTAAGAGTCCATTTTTTTTCTTCCCCCCCAATCAGAACAGGGACCCAAGACAGCAGTACCAACACTGGCAGAGTCCTGTGGGTGGCAGGAAGCAGCAGAGAACAGCAGCACTGACCTCACACACACCAGCAATTCCCATCTGTCACTAGAACTGCTTTATAAGCTCCTACCTTCCCTCTTTTTTTGTTCTGGGGAAAGGTTGAGTCAAGCTGGGTTTGTTCACCATCTCCCTTTTGTCTCCTGGACTGCACAGTCGCCTGCGGAGCGTGCCATCTTGGGGAAGAGGTCACTCCACCATTTTGAACTTCTCTTTGCTGCGGGGGAGTCCATGAGATTTCAGCAACTTAGTAACTAATGATTATTGCTCTTATTTTTTGCCTGTTGCTATTTCATTTTTTTTTAGTAAACTATTTCCCCCCCCCCCACTTATATCTACTCGTATTCATTTCTTCTTATCGGTGGAAAGGGATTGGTTAAAGCTATAAGGGGAGGTAACTCAGTGTTCACCTCTTAAAATTTTCTTAAACCCAGAAAGCTTTTTGATTCTTCAAGTTAAAAATAATAAATAGCACTCAAACAGCAGTATAATGCCTGTGAACATTTTAAGGACAGAAATGAGAACAAAAAAATAAGAAACAGTGCATGTGCCTGAACGTATTGTCCTGGGTTGTGGTGTAGAACGTGCACGGAGTATTCTACCACCATCTTCATGAACTGTGGAAACCTATTGCTGAAGCAGCATTCTTCCAGACTCTCCCCTCCCTCTTTCTGTTAGGGTGTCTTTTGTTAAGGTGTCCTCTGCTAATGGGTCTTTTGATAACGTGTTTTCTGTTAATGGCCTGCTGATGACTTACAGATGACTCCCACCAGGAGTTATCTCCCGTTAATGGGCCATCAAGGACCCCCCTGTATGACTCATTATTCCATTGTGAGATGCTCCACCCAGTGGGAGGAGCCAAGCATTCTCACCTGCATATAATCTGGGATCTGGGACAATACGGGGTACCTTACCCACTGGATCTACAGAGGATCAGAGCTACCAGACCTTTCTACGGGATTGCTGCTTCCATCATCTTGCTCAGGTCGTATTCTGACTCTGTCAGGGGTCTTTTGTATTATTGCATTTATTTTATTTTTTTTTTCTTTTTCTATTAAATTGTATTTCTGACTTGGAGCCTCTCACTAGTTTTGCTTTCAAACCATCACACGTATACAATATGAACAGGTTCACGGCTATAACTTACATCAGTTTAAGGCAATCTACATCTGAATTATCATAGGTTTAGTTCCCTAAATTTAACTAAAAACCAACACTGATGCAGTAGACAGAAAAAAGTGGCCCTAAGTTAGTCTTAAACAACTGTGGAATCACACTAATAGTCAAAATTAACTGTAGTTAATTATGATGAGTGTCTAACAGTCTTAAGTATCTAAATCTCTACTAAAACCCAGTGAAAATTGGTACAAATAGTGTAGCCAGGAACATTTGTTTTAATGTCTATGTTCAGTTCAGTATTGAGAACAATTTAAGTAAAACCCCAAATATCAAGTCACAATAAAACTTAAGGGATTTGGAATATACAACTGCAAGCAAATTTTCAAAATAACATTAGAAGAAACTCTAACTATTCTGTCCTTAAAAAAAAAATAAATACAAGGAAACATTAACTTCTGAAAAGACACAAGTGGCAAAACTGGAAAACATAGATAAGTGTTGGGGATTAGATTTGTTTCTTTTTTACTTATAGAATTTTTTTCCCATAAGTTGCTGGGAAACTACTAGGTACTTATGGGTACTTAAGCAAAACAAAGAAGTGGCCAAAGGAGAGGAGTGTGGCACCTGGCTACACCTTTTTTTGTTTTCTGGGAGTTTCTCTCGGAGGGGGAGGTACCGAGAGTTTTGGGGGCAGGTAAAGGACGGGGCTGGGGGCAGCTGTGCTCTCTGGCTCTCGGCATCGGAAGGAGGAGGGTCAAGCTGTTGCTTGGTGCAGGGAGAATTCACTGTCACTACTGGACTTGGAGTCCAGTCCTAGGGATCTACCACCATCTGCTCGTGTGTCCAAGAATTCTGAGCTCGCCTTCTCCTGCCCTGCTGGAGCTGGCCCGCTGCTGTCCCACCCCTAGTTCTGTTTTGTTGTTAATGTCATAGTTATTGTTGTTTGTTTGCCTTGTTACACATACTAGTAAAGAACTGTTATTCCTACCCCTCATATCTTTGCCTGAGAGCCCCCTTGATTTCAAAATTATAATCATTTGGAGGGAGGGGGTTTACATTCTCCGTTCCAAGGGAGGCTTTTTGCCTTCCCTAGCAGACACCTGTCTTTCAAATCAAGACAATAAGCTTTCAAGCAAACAAAAAGAATTGCTAATATACCTAAAAGCTTGTTCATGGTTTTGAAAGAGATGAACATGTTATAGATGCATATTATATAGTTGGCTTTTCGCAAATATTAAAATGAATGCTATATGTATAATGTGGGAAGATTGTACTGTATTATCTTTTTTTAATAGAATTTAGAAAAGTGATGCATGTATATTTTCTGATTGTAACATAGTGTTAAAAGACTGGGGATTTTTTTCTCTTTGTAATATCTAAACTGACCAAACCAGAAGGTAAGGGGAGTCACCCTGCATTCCTGCATAAAGACTGCTGACCAAAGCTATTGAACTTCTGTTATCAACTATCTTATCTGAGACATTAATTTTTAAGAATTAAAGACTTTAGTTAAACTAGATATTGCTGAGGTAAGATAGACAAACTTCACTCTACTAACAGTAGCCGGATTTAAGGAACCGATAAATCATGAGGCCTGTTTATGTATTCTGACTAAACAATAGACTCCAAGAATACAATGCAATCATAAATCAAACAGTCCTGGAAAAACAGGATTCAGTTGTCATGTAACACTAAAAGGTTAAAAAGTCAAAGCGAGGAAGACCCATTTACTTCATCATTTTGAGACCCTGCCCCATAAAAAGGACCACCGACCCATTTCAAAGAACAAACTACGCATGCTTAATGGCTTTTTGGCTAATTACCATACGAAGCGGGGAATGGGATGTACCAGAGCTATGAATATGCATTTGTGTTTTGGGTATTCAATACTCCTGTACATAAAAAGACCCTGTGATCATCTGTAAATTGCGCGTGTGTATTTGGGAGCTATCCCCGCACGCTGCCCGGCGTCGTAATAAACATACACTTTCTAACTTTAAACTGTTAGAGAGTCTTTGTCCGTCATAGTTGGATATTGGTATTAAATCAATATCCATATTTTTAATAAATCATATCCACATGAAGATGATCAGAACCTCAAAAGAAGAATTTATGAGACCTATGTTACTAGATGAAATGGAGCCACCTACAGATGGATCTACCAGATAAAATGATTGGGGGGGAGTTGAAACTGAACAAAAGAAAATCAAACCCAAAAAGAATGTTTGAATAATGCATTAGAGTCTATTGAATATGTAACACAGAGATCCTTAAAAACAAAGGATCTGAAAGGGTAAGGGTGTGCTGGCTGGCTTGGTGCCAGGCACCCTCGGCTGAGAAACTGTATTTGGTTCATTCTGTCTCCTAATTGTCTTTTTTTTTTTTTTTACTAAACTTAAAACTTTTTCTAAGAAAGTGAACCTCGTTTTTCACAAACAGAATTAACAAAAAAATGTATTCCAGCTCCAAAAAACCTACTCTACATTTAAAAATATACACACTGAGAGCATCTAGGCTTCCAAATAACTCTATGCTACAGAGGCATTATGAGAAATTGATTATTAACAGCCAATGCTTTCTTAAAAACCCTTTAAATTATAAACACCATCATGCTTGACCATATATTTTGTTTACTACTGTCATGGTTTAGGAATGGTATTCCCCTATTTAGTGTTCTCATTCAAACACCCCAGACCATGCACCACTTGCTCACTCCCCCCCCTTCCCTTGTGGTAGAATGGAGAGGAGAATTGGAGGTACAAAAGGTAAAGATCACGGGTTGAGAGAAGAACAATTTACTGGAAACAGCAATGAGATAAGACAACAAACAGTAACAACAAAAATATTAACAGAGTGTACAAGAGAGGAGAAGGATTCACATGCGAGTGCTCATCACGCAAAAACCAGCACCACTCAAATGCACACCAGGATAACTACACATTCTCACTACTAGACAAAGTTAAGACTGCTTGGGAGTCCTTACTGTGGACTTCTGTATCTTACTTTTTGTATTATATTAGGAATTTAACTCAATTCTGAAAAGTTAACGTAAATCTTTAATTTAGCAAAAGTCATTGATTTCTTTTCCTCTATGACTAAGCATATTGTGGATATTTATAGTGAATACCATATTTTCGTGTTCACAAGGGGTTTGTGATATATGTTTTGAAATAAATTCATGTTTCAAGTGTGTTATATGTTATAAAATAAAACTGTGTTACAAGTTCGGGTTTCCAAAAATTGTAAAGAGGTTTCTGACTGCCGAAACTAATTTGCAACTGTAAGAATCCCAGACAATTGCAGGGCGAAGTCCAAATTTACAACAGAAAAGGACTGGCTGAACAGGAGATGCCTCGTCCATCCAGGGTGGGTCCGCCACTTCTCCGATGATCAACACCTGATACGGATCTAGGAGAGGGGAACCCAGAGATGTCACTTATCAGCATCCCAATGCCCAGTTCTCGGAACCCAATTCAAGTCCTCGACTGTGCCAGGAAAGGCATTCAGAAACCAAGCAGCAAGAAAAAGAAAGTATATGAATATGCACAGTAGACAAAAGCTAACAATAAAATTGCCTCAAGGAAAAAAAACTGTATAAAAACTGCTCCCTGAACCTAAAAATTTGTGAATGGGGAGGGATTGGTTCAGTTGTGGCCATCCCTGCGTTCACCCAACCTCGATACCCAGGACTGGAGTTGTTTTCTTTTATTGTGGCTGTCCCAGATTGCTTTCAAATGGCGGAATAAAATTACTTTATATTAAATTGGCTACGTATCCTCTATAACAGGTTGAACACAACATTCTCCTGATGCCAAGACTCCAGCTATACAGTATGGCAAGGAAGACAAGATGATCCAATGAGCAATAAACTGGGAAAAAAGTTTTCAAAAAAATCACTCTACAATTTTGCAAAGGAATAACTCAAACAAGAACACCACAATGAAGTGAATGTACTTCATTCTGTATTCTGTTACTTATTTCTCAAGCACCAAAAAAAAAAAAATCACAGTTGCACATTCCACAGGTCAAGCCAACAAAAATGCTACAGATTTTGTGCTCCAGGAAAGGAGAAAAGGAGCTTATGTGCTAAATACTTCATACTGTTCACTCATTTCTCTACATTGTCCTACAGTAAGTGGATGTATTAAAACAACTCAAAAGGCTAATTTATCTTCTGGAGCAAATAGAAAGATACTTTTGCAATAACATTACTCTTCTGTCATGCATGACCTCTTCCCAACAATTTAATGCCTTTTCTCACCTCAGCAAGATGGGAAGCCATGCTTGCTGCTGTGCTGCCAAGCAGCAGCATGGCAGTCTTCAGCTCATAAAACCATAAGAAGTAAACATGAGTAAAACTGAGCCTGATGTCCAGGTGTTAGTGTAAGAAATGAAATGTCAATTTCTGAATTCAGTTAAATACTGTTTGCCTTGCTTATAGTAGTTTTTTCCTATAGTTTAGCCCAAACCTGTAAAGAAACAAAATAACAATTTCTAAGTTCAGTTTTGCCTTGCCAATAGTGAAGCTTTTCTCTGCCGTTTATCTCAGACTGATTGTTACGGTAATTGAGATGCCTTCCCAAAATGTTTTGTCTGTCAAATGTTAATTACCTTCCTTTGTACCTGTCCTTGCTGCCACCCCGGCCATAGCAACCATGACTGGCCATAGCAACGACTGGGGAACCTGGCACCGCCCCACATGCAGATGAAAAGACCTCAGGTGTTTGTGGGACAAAATTAGAACTTAAAACCCCTAAAAATAAACGAGCCAACACAAACCAAAAACTAAAAATAACTACTGTAAGTCAGCAGAACCATGGAGAGCCTCACACCAACCAGATCTGAGTTCCAGCTTGTCACCATAACTTCAGAAGTATCCCATACACAGGACTCCCCCAAGCTTTCCAACAAATCAGTGGGACTTCCAGGGACTCCTGCAAGAGGGAACCCCCAGCTCTGCCGTGTGGAAGAGCTGAACGTCTCCTCCCCTGTGTCGTCCATCGGGAGCAGTGGCTGTGTGCACAGCCCCTCAAGCCCCCTACCTAGAGCTGATCTTAATAAAGGCATTAAAAAGGAGCGAGTCTCCTTGCCCATCCATTTCATTAGGAAGACAAATTACTTGCCTGTCGAATTGCTTTGTTAAGGTTGAGGGCTTGACATGCTTCAATGACCACAGACTCCAAGGGGAGGTTAACAAAGCTTGGGAAGAAGGATGTACTACTGATAGTGGGCACAAAGAATGCAGAATTTATGGGCCACCAGGACATCTGGCAGAACCCCCAAGATAAGGAAGAAACTAATAAAGCCAACTCAGCAGCTGTGCTGAAATCAGCTCCAACGGGGTAAAAGGTAATTCTGGTAGAGGCAGATCACAACCACCGACTCACAGACCACCAAACCAAGAAACCGACCAGCTCAAAACAAGAGAAAGACTGACCATGAAGACTAATTAGCATGGGAAGTGAGAGAATCATTAACCAATAGAAGATAGAATACTAATTAATAAGAGAACTATATAACTTTTAGCCAATGAACATTAATGCCTTCGTTTGCTAAATGTATAAATAGTGAAGTTTTGGTAGTTGTGCTGGCTTTGTGGATTTGCCAACCAGCACCCCTTTCTGCTCAGAACTGTAAATAAATCAAATACTTTGACTCTGTGTGTTGATTGGCCTCTTGCACACCAGATGAAAGAACCTGTTTTGGGACAATAAACACAGGCAACAGGCCATTACAGAGTGGGTGGAAAGAGCAATAATTTCATCCACTGAACAGAAATAAAGGATAGATTCCCCTAAAAGGAAAACCACACAATACAAACTATGTAGTCCTAGTAGCCATATACAGCTACAGACATTATTGCCAGTATGTAATGCTGTGCTAAACACAGTTATGGAACAAACATGAGATTCTCTGAAGATCAGGACTTCAACTCTTGTCAAAAGCTATTTATACAAAATACAGAAGGCCTACATAAATATCTGAGAATCTGGGAGTTACAGTGAAAATATACTTACTGCATAACAAAAGCCAAACACTTAAAAAGCTATTTGAAAAAGGACACAGAAAATTTAACAAATCCTCTTCCCACAATCCCCAGAAATTCTGGATGTAACAATATGAGAACCTATACTGGATAAGTAGGCCTAAATGTTGGATCCATTAGACCAACCAGCAAAAGTAAATTTGAAACCCTGCATGTGATATGGCCACTATGGAAGGACAGACACATTGTGTTCATATGGCTTTGTCATGGTTTGACACTGGCCAAATGCCAGGCACCCACAAAAAGCTGCTCACTCACCCTCCCCTGATACAGCTGGGCAGAGGAGAGAAAAAAAAATTAAACAAAGGGTTCATGAGTTGAAATAAGGACTGGGAAAAAGCACTCCAAGGACAAAACAGGCTCAACTTAGAAGCACAAAGTGAATTTATTACTAACAAAATCAGAGGAGGATAATTAGAAGTAAAATAAGCCCTTAGAACACCTTTTCTTCCCCCAACCCTTCCCTCCTTCCCACCGACAGCACAGGAGACAGGCCGTGGGGGTTTGGTCAGTTCGTTACCCGAGATCTTCTTCCACTGTTCAGGAAGAGGAGTCCTTCCCCTGCTACACCATGGGGTTCCTTCCCATGGGAGACAGTTCTCCATGAACTTCTCCAACATGGGTCCACACTCATGAGCAGCAGTCCTCCTAAACTGCTGCAACGTGAGTCCCTCCCATGGGCAAACAGTCCTCCCAAAACTGCTGCAGTGTAGGTCACTATTCCACAGGGTGCAGTTCTCCAAGGACAGGCTGCTCCAGCCTGGGAGCAGGGGCCCTCTCTCTCCACCAGGTTTTCCACTGGATCACAGCCTCCTCCAGGCATCCACCTGCTCCAGTGTGAGGTCCTCCCCCACAGGCTGCAGGTGGATCTCTGCATCCCCCGTGGATCCCCATGGGCTGCAGGGGGACAGCCTGCTTCACCATGGTCATCACCATGGCCTGCAGAGTAATCTTGGTTCCAGTGCCTGGAGCACCACCTCCTCCTCCTCCTTCTCCTCTGATCTTGGTGTCTCCATGTTGTTTTCCCTCACATGTTCTCACCTCCTTCTCTTCTCTGGCTAGGAAAAAAACCTGTACCCCCACTCTGTTTTGATTTTCTTCTTAAATATGTTATCACAGAGGCACTACCACCATCTCTAATTGGCCCAGGCCTGGCCAGCAGCACATCCATCTTCAGAGCCATCAGAAATTGGCTGTGCCAGACATGGTGGAAGCTTCCAGCAGCTTCTCACAGAAGCCACCTCCGTGGCTCCCCTGCTACCAAAAACCAGGCCATTCAAAACCAACACAGGCTTACTTAGGGATTAGATAATTGAGTGAAATTATGTAAATGTGGTAACAAAAAAAAAACCAAAAACCAAAACATCTTAATAACAAGGAAGGAATAGATGTATATCACAAAAGGAAAGAGTAAAAGCACATTACCATTTAAATCTATCCTCAAGAGACTGTAAAATGGGGTGACTACCCAAACCTGAATGGTGTTACATTACAAAAATTTAGTCTTGTTTGTGTTTGAAGGTGAAACATTTGCAACGATGTTTGGGCAAGTCTAAGGAGAAAGGAGCTGCCAATAGGTTTTTGGACTAGATCATCTTTGATGGTAAACAGTTCCAGCTGCTTCAGAGACAAGTAAAAAAATTCTTAAGTAGACAATTATGGAATAACTCTGCTACACGAAAGATTTCTTTCTATCTCCCATCAGTTAGAGGTTATTTAAACTACAGACTCAGGGAAAACAGAATCCACCCTTTACAGTTGCTGGTGGTTCTTGTGGGTTTGCAAGATTTCCATGTTTTAGAAAAGGTTTTGTTATAAGTTAGTATAGCTCTAGTTACCCCATAAGGGCCCCTTGTCTTGGAGTTTTCTCTTATCAGAAGTTGATAAGAGTTTCTGTACCTCTCTGGTCTTTGCCCAGAGACTGTTTCCTATTGGTCCTTTCCCCATGATGCTCCCTGCCCATCCTCTCCTTCTTCCCCTGTCCATCATTAAGTTACTATCTTCAAGGTCCAGAACTTTCGAAGAGATTCCGACAGCAGTTGGCAGATTCCCCCAAGACCCCTCCCCAAATTACCTTGATTTGTTAGTAGTTAGGTAATTCA